>PVKS010016265.1:0-29075 GCA_004027875.1 Aplodontia rufa
AAAGGAAGGAAGGAAGGAAGGAGGGAGGGAGGGAGGGAGGAAGGAAGGAAGGAAGGGACAGATGCTGCTGAGAACAGACTCTGAGGCTCTGAGGGCCCTCCCTGGGTGCCAGCCGAAGATGGGAAGAGGTTGGGTGCATTTTGGCCTTGACACCAGCAGGTCTTGCCCAGAGCCAGGGAAAGAAAAGGTAAGAGCCCCAGGAGCTGGCTGCTCCCCCACAAGGCCTCTGATGGCCTCACAGGACCCGGAACTTCCTGGGGGTTGCAAGGACCTCACACGTGGTTAGACACTCTGCAGGACTGGGGGTCCGAGATCTACAGCGGACACTGGAGAGTCTCCACCTGCTAGAAAATTCCCTTCCTCCTCCACCACCACCACCCCTTCCCGAGCGTGCCACGCTTCTTCCTCTTCCCAGGAGACCCACCCTTGTCGCTTCCAATTGTCCCCTCTGGAGGCAACAGTGAGAGCCAGTCCCTTTTCCCCAAGGACCTGGAGACCCTTTTGTCCTGCCTTCTCTGGTTCTGAGAAATGGATGTTTTCTCTCGGAGCCAAAGAAAAGGCTTCCACGAGCTACCCCTTGCTGGGGTCCCTGCTTCTTACACGTCAGTCTGTCTCCCGGGTATGCTGTGCGCATGCACCTACAGGTGCTGGCGTGATTGACAGCCTGGTGCCCCTCTGGGCTCTGAAGTTTCCAGCAGGAAAATTCGAGCTGATCACAGAGCCCTGACTCTCCAGCACTTTCCAAACCCACCTCTAAGAGGGGGCTGCTCCAAGCCCCTGCCGACAGCACCTTTCAGGTCTGCAGGACAGGATGGCAGGGTCCATGGGCTTCTGTCCTCCTGCGCCTCATTCTGTGGATGGATTGAGAAGCTTCTTCCCCTGAGTGGGTTCAGCTCAGCCTGTCAGCTCCAGGTGCAAACTGCCCTACTTCCCGCGTGTTCCCTTCACCGTAAAGCAGCAGATAAGCCAAAGCTGTTGGACATAAGCAGCCTCTGATGCCAAGATCCATACAGAAACCAAGGAGGCTCCAGGTCCACCCTCTTTCCAGCTATTCGCTCCCCATCCAGTCATTTATTCTGTTACCTGAAAATCCCTAATGAGTCAACCCACAATTCCTATTTCAGTAGGACCAGTCAGGGGTACCCCAGGGAAGATCCCCAATAGGAGAAAAGGGCCTTTTGAAGATTATACATGAGCGAAAAAAGAGAAGCTTTGAACACTGATGGAGGTTCTGGGCTTCAAACTCCAGCCTGGGCTGCAGATCTCACTAAAAATAAATGGGCAAAGGGAAAAGAGATGGCAGAAGTAACAGGAGTTTAGAATAGTGCCGAAGCAATGGAAACTGGGACTTGTCCAGGCACTGTCTTTGCTGTGTGACCTCCATATGTCAGTGTGTGTCTCTGGGTCTCTTTTTCTCTGGTGTGTGCTGGTTGATAAAATTTCTAGGCGAAGCATGGTGCAGGGTACCAAGATGGATCCCAAGGCAGGAAGACGAAAGCCCTGCTCTCCAGGAGCTCACAACGCGGGGAAGACAGGGAAAAGGGATAATTGGAACACACCATGCTGCGTGCAGTATGGCCCACCCCCCCTGCAGCAGCTTGACCTGGGATAGAATGGCAAGGGCAGGAATGCTGATGTCTAGGCAGCCCCCAGCCCTCCTGAACACAGGGCTCCTTCCCTGGCCTCCCATGGCCGTGAGCAGAAGTGAAACAGGAGCCCCGAAGCTCTGGGATTCTTGACAAAGGGCCTCCCTTCCAGACTCTTCTCCCAGCCTTCAGAGCCCAGAAACACATGCACTACTCTCCCCGAGACCCCAAATCCAATCCCACCATGCCCTGCATGGTGGACCACATCAGTCACCCCAAGAAGCCCAGGTTCCAGGGTGCCACCCCTCCTCAGTGGACTCTACAGCGCCCCACCCCAGCTCCCCAAGACCTCCCCCAACCTCCCCAACCTGCCCTTGACGACATTTCAGAGAGCATTCAGCTTCCCGAGGCTCCTAAAATCTGACTGTCCCCAGAGACCCTCTCTCCAGCCCACACGCACCGGCTGTCACTCATGCTGCTCCGTACTGCTCCTCACTGTGTCACCCAGTGTCACCCTTGCTGTCACACTTCCCAACACAGACTTGGTTTCAATGCGTACATCAGTATCCTCCTGACAGCCTGGTCTTCATCCAAAAAGCCACACCTCTGTCCCTCACTGCCGCAGTCACATTGTACACCTTAGGATGCCAAGGGCCACTCTCACGCCGTGACCTCGGTCTCAAGGATCTTGCTGTCTGACACCTGCTCCCTTGGGGGACAGCAACTTCTCCATTAGGAGAAGGGGTCCAGCCAGTCAAAGCCATTGTCGCTGACATTTCCTCGTGCCACCCTGGTGACAGGGCACATGTTCCTCACACTGGCTGCAGCTCCACCTCCCATCTCACATGCATTCCGCATGCACGCGCGTCTCATGCCTACTTCACCCTGGACGCCCCCTGGGAGTAGGTCACTGCCTCCTCCCCTGACTCTGGACTGGGGCTGGGCAGGGGTTGAGTCAGGAAGGGCAGCTGAGCTTCTGCCTACTTCTGCAGGGACACCGGGTCTGGGAAGCCAGCCACCATGCCAGGAGAGGAACGGAGGCCCTCGCCTCTCAGGCCAGCTCACTGCCAGCCTGGTCCACTCGCCATCTGTGATCGTTCCCTAGGGCTGGCTGTGACTAATCACCACAAACGGGGTAGCTTAAAACCACAGCCGTGGTCCTCTCACCGTTCTGGAAGGTAAAATCCAAGGCGAGGAGCCAGTAGGACCGTCTTCCTTCAGAGGAAGCGCTTCCTTGGCCTCTCCCAGATTCTGGTGACTTGGGTGCTCCTGGGCTTGTCACTGCATGTCCCCAATCTCTTTCCTGGTGTCACATGGCCTCTACCTCTTCGCATGTCAAGTCCTCCTCTGCTTTTCTCTAATAATGACTCTTGGGTTGCATTTGGAGTCCATCCAGATCATTCAAGATAAACTCTGAATCCTCTGTTCACCAGTCAAGTCATCCAGCCAGGACTCAAAGTCAGGGGCAATGCCAAAGTTCACTGTCCAAACCAACTCCTCTCCTCCCAAAATAATACCTTTTAGTACATTTTAAAGATATCTTAGCATGCAAGTCCATATTTTGAGCAAATCAAGTATCCATCAATGGATGAATGGATGAGCGATCTATGATAACTTGCCTATGACAGAGTATTATTCAGCCCTTAAAAGGAAGGAAATTCTGACACAAGCTCCGTGAATGAAGCTTGAGGACATTATTCTAAGTGAAACAAACCATTACAAAGAAGACAAAATCTATATGATTTTACTTATGAAGAGTATCTAGGATAGCAGAACTCCTGAGGACAGAAAGTTGGGTGCTGGTTGCCAAGCAGGCGGGAGGAAGGAATGGGAAGTTATTGTTTAGTGGAGACAGAGTGTCAGTTTGGGAAGATGAAGAGTTCTGCGAATGTATGGTGGTGTTCCTTGCACAACAATGTGTCTGTACTGAACACTACTGAACACACTTTAAAAAGGCTAATATGAGCCGGATGTGGGGGTGCACGCCTGTAACCCCAGCAACTCGGGAGGCTGTGGCTGGAGGATCGCAAGTTCAAAGCCAGCCTCAGCAACTTTGTGAGGCCTTAAACAACTCAGTGAGACCCTGTCTCAAAATAAAAGATAAAAAGGGCTGGGGATGTTGCTCAGTGGTTAAGAACCACTGGGTTCAATCTTGAGTACCAAAAAAAAAAAAATGCTAAAATGGTCAATTTTATGTTATATATATTTTACTACAATTTTTGTAATACAAAAAAAAAATCATAGTTCTTCCTCTCCACAAACTGCCAAGTGGTTATAATCTCTTCAGCTGCCAGAAGAGGAAGGTGTGGTGTGGGGAGTGCGGAGACCACGGTGGTTAGAAGGAGCAACTTGAACCAAGCCTCCTGCAGGTCATTTCAACAGCGCGTCTTGCTTCCACCACTTGTTTCCCTTAAGCAGCAAAATGATTTCCCTCAGTGTATTCACTGTGTCTGAAACACTGGAAATGGATTTCTTCACTCCTTGAGTGGATGAGGAGCTTCTGGAAACTTCCTTCTTCCTTGCCTGGACCCGCCCGAGCTGGAGTGGGTCCAGCGAGTGCCAACTACAGCTCCGGTCTTGGAAGAGCCAGCGGGAGGGGCCTGGAGGGAGATGTTTGAGCATTAGCATATGCAAATTGGCAAGGGTAAAGAAAGCTGGGAAAGCTGCTATTTTATCATTTGTGGTAATTACAGTAATTTCGAGTGGTGAATCAAGGGGTTCCTGGAGGTAAAAGCATCTCCCAAGGATAATGTGGTATGATTAAGAAGTTCTGATTAAGAACTGCCATCATTTTTCACTTAAAAAGGTGAGGGAAGAGGCTGGGGTCAGAAGTGCAAGGACCCAAGTCAGAAGGGTGAGGATCTCAGTTCGCCAGGCTGGGGAGACAGAGAGCAATCAGCTTCTCCCTGCCTCGTGGCCCTCAGAGAGGAAAAAAGCCACTGAAAATAACAATTCAAACGCATGAGGATGCAAGCAGCAATCACACTTGTGAGGGAAAAGAGGAAAGGATGAGCTTTATCTCAGAGGGAAAGAATAATCTGGAAGAGCGTCTGAGGAAAGGTGATACCCAAATAGGGTTTTGTAGTATCAATAGGAGTTTGTTACTGATAGCAGCTAGGGGAGAGGGATTTGCAGTGGAGGTAACGGCATGGATGGAGTAAAAGTGAAGCTGGAAAACTCCAAAAGAGAAGCAAAACATGAACATCTGTAGCTTATGAGGCTGGAGACATTGGCAAGGCCCGGTTCTAGAGCCATGAAGGCCACTTAGGGGAGCCTGGAAGCAACCCAACAGTTAATAGGAGCTATAAAGGCAGAAGCAGGGCAGCAACCTGGATTTTAGGAGGACTTGCGGAAGCAATCAAAGAATCAGAGCCATAAACCAGGATCTGTGATAGAGGGATAGGGACAGGGGACAGGAGTCAGGAGGTGAGAGGAACAAGACCCTGAGATGTAAGCGGGAAATCAGAGACAGCCAACCTTGAACTTCATGTGTCCCAACTGCAAGGGACCATTTAACATAATCCCTGTCCTGCAGATGAGCAGGCCAGGGCTCAGAGAGGTTCAGGCACCTGTTTGGTGCCACACAGCTAGCAATCAGCAGAGCAGAGGCTTGACACCGCTGTCTAAGACCTGGGACTCCAAAGTCTGAGCTCCTTTGAGATCTCAACCCACCAGGATGGAAGACAAAATGGTCCCTCATCCCAAGACCCTGTCATCCAACTGGAGTAGCAGACAGCAGACGTGGCTCTCCTTCCCTGTTGTCAAACCCCAGAGGGACTTCTCTGTGGCCAAGGTGCCAGGTTTTATTTCAAGGAGTCAGGTCCCTGCCCAGCTCAGGAGAGCAGAGCAATTCCACACGTCCATTGATGGGGTCTCTATCTTAGGAGGTAGGAGGCCAGCCAAGGGTTTGTCCCCCCTCCCCAGGATGCACCAGAGGGGATTCCTAAACTCTCATATAGTCTCAGGACCCCGTTCAGTCCTCGCAGGTTGAGACACATTCCCAAACAAACCAAAACACTTTCCCCGACCGTCACTAAAGAGTCATTTATTAATCATTCACAAGCAAAGAGTATTTAAAAAAAAATAAGTACAAGAAGCAGAAGGGAAACGTCAAGGGGACCTTACGCAGCGTGCTAGTGTTGAAGGACGAAGAGAAGGAGGAGGCTCAGGCGTGAAAACAGCAAAGGCCGCAGACCCTGCCTTGAGGAGTCTCAGGCAGCAGGCTGACGCATGTTCTAGAGAGTTCCCTCTGACAGCCCTGCGGAGTTGATGTCGTTCATTTCTTGAGGCTATTTTAGACAGGAAAACAAAGGCAGCCCTTGTGCAGCTCCCACACGGTAGGGTGGGGCCTGCGTGTTTCCATCGTGGTCCAGAGCAGAGGTCTCCACCTGCATCAGGACCCGAGAACTCCCAGTGGCCTTCCTGGTGCTGGGGCCACGTCCGCAGGAGCCTTGGCCTGAGCCGGCCCTGTGCACGCCAGCCCCTCGCCTGAGTCCCGGGCCTGGCCTCACCAACCGACAGATGGAGCGTTTGTTGCCGCTCCGGCGACAGCTTGAAAACCCATCTCCTCCCTCCGAGCCTGCCCGCTCCACCTCGTCCTCCCATCTGCCATCTCATTTTAAAACTAGCAGAACAACTCGGCTAGAGCAATTCCGACTTTTTCCATCTGTGCCGAGTTAATTAAGAGGGTAATGAGAGCTGGGAATGAGCGAGGTCTGCATTAATTCAAGATATGATTAAGAGAAACATTTCTAAAATATATATGTGCGTGCAGA
Source organism: Aplodontia rufa (assembly GCA_004027875.1). Taxonomy (NCBI): domain Eukaryota; kingdom Metazoa; phylum Chordata; class Mammalia; order Rodentia; family Aplodontiidae; genus Aplodontia; species Aplodontia rufa. The sequence continues at coordinate 6,362 of PVKS010016265.1, forward strand.
GAGCAAGGCCAAAGGACTTGGGTATGCACCCCAGACCACCGGCCTCCAGGTGTCTGGGCCTCAGTGGGACATCTAGAGGGACAAGGAACCAAGCTGCTGGAGCAGAAGCCACCACCAACCCAGGATCGCCAAAAGAGGCCTGTGTCACAGGCAGGAGGACAGAGCCCTCCTTACAGTCCGCTCCCCACATGGTTACTCCACAAACAGGCCTCCCTCACCTGTGCTGTGCGACCCAGGGAAGAGAGATTCACATATGCACATTTGCATGTATGCATATGCAGATTTATTTCTTACAAAGCCCCCAAGGTGTTAATGCCATTCCCATTTTGCAGATGAAGAAACAGAGGCTCAGCAATATCAGCAGATCAGTTGGAGAGGCCACATTTAGAAAGCAGCAGAGACTAGAGGACAACCCCAAACCTGCTGGGTAAGGCAAGCCCCTGTGCTCAAAGAGACAGACAAACCGGAGGCAAGGCAAAGAAAAACAGGGATCTCTTTTCTTTATGGACTTTCTTTAATTGATCCTGTTTTTTTTTTTTATCTTTTTATTGGTGCATAATAATCCTGCAGAAGGATGGGATTTGTTGTGGTTTATCTGTGTATGAACAAAACTACTTTTACCAATCTCTTCCTTTCCCTCCCCCTGCCCACTCCCCTCCCTGCCCCTGCTCCCCTGCCTCTCCCCTACTGCCCACCCTTCGTTTTTTCAAGAGATAGCTCTCTCTCTCTCTCTCTTTTTTTCTTGCTTGTTTGTTTGTTTGTTTTCTCCTCACCTCCACATTTGAGAGAAAACATAATTGACCCCTGAATTTCCCAATCTGGTGTATTTTATTCAACATGACACTTCCCGTTCCATCTATTTCCTGCAAATGACATATTTTGTTCTTCTTTCCGGCTGAGTCAAACTCCGCTGTGTGCATGCACCACGTTTCCTGGGTCCGTTCATCTGTTGACCGGCAGGGGCTGGTTGCACAGCCGGCCCTTGCGCACTGCGCCACTGTAAACCAGAGCCGGCCCTGGGTGCGCGGGCTTTAGTCCTTCTGGGTACATTTGCAGCAGTGGTCTGGCTGGCTGGCAGGGTGTTCTTTTCTGGTCTTTTGAGGAATGCCCATGCTGATTTCCACGCTGACCTTGTGTGATTAGAGAGAGGGAATTAAACTACACTATCCTGCTAGGTAGGACCAGCCGCTGCGCTCAGAAAGCAGCCAAATGGGAAGCTCAAGGCAGTGTTTAGGGGGCGCAGAGGAGAAGTTCTGGAGTGGGGGGATGGCCAGGCTGCCTCCAGAATGGTCCGGATTCAATGGCCCTGTGCTGAGTGCTCGCTGGGTGCCAGGCAGTGTGCCCCTCCTTTAACATGCTCAAATCACTACACCACCAACTGCTCCCATCAGACCAGCGAGGAGACTGAAGTTCAGGGTGGACCCTAACCCCAGGGCCTCCAGCTTGTGAGTGGAGGTGGGACTCAAACTCAGGACATTCAGGCTCGACAGGGGACCGAGTCCTGAGCCCGGGATGGTGCACTAGAAGTGAGTCAGACTGATAAGAGGGTGGGAGCCCCCAGAGGATGCCAGCTGCAGCAGAGCAGAGGGACACACAGGTCTCCAGCCCTTCTCCTCCCAGGAATCAGGACTCCTGGATTCCAAACCCTGCTCTCCTGCCAACCTTCCACAGGACTTTGGGCAGTGACACAGCTTCCCTGCCGGCAGTGTGGACCCAGGCCCCTTCAGAACTAGCATTCTATGATCACAGCCACCACCAAGGGCCAGGGCCAGCGCAGAGTCACATTCCCTCACCTGACCACACACCCAGAGTCAAGCTCACACACCTAGGCCCACCCCAAGACCCACTGCAATCCATCCCCCAACTTGCCCTTCCCACTCCGAAACACCTGCCCTCCCGAACACACCCGGAGGCTGCTCCGACCTGCAGGTCCCCCCAGGTCCAAACAGAAGGCCTCATTGCCCCTCTGCTCTGTTCCCTGGCTCTTCACCACCCCCCACCTTGAAGCCAGAAGTGTGGGGGTCACTCTTGCCTCCTCCTCATCCTTCAGTCCTCACCAGGGACTGGTCACCATGTCCTGCATATTGTCTCCAAAGTGCATCTTGACCTCCGAACCTGCGGGTGCTCCCTGCCACCACCCCAGCCAGGCCCCAGTTCTCCACTCATTCATTGCAACACCTCTCTCGAGGGTGCACCCTAGATCCTCCTCCACACCCACTAGAATGTCAGAATTCTTTTTTGGGGCACAAATGGTATTTTTTTTGTAGAAGACAATCTAATTTACAAATCAATACACTTGTCAAAGAAAACATTTAGGCATCATAAAAGAATGTATGAATATAAAACTCAATGTGCAAAACTCAACAAGGAAATGCTCATGTAAACTTATTTATGAACTATATTGTTATTACTGAGACACCGTGAAGACAAAATAAAATTCCAAAAATGGGAGGAGACCTTAAGGATGTAGCATAAACACTTCAGAGCACACTGATTTCAATAGTCTAGTCTGTGCAGAAATGTTTTCTCTAGATACAGGGATTCTTTTCTTCTCTGCTTCTGCTCCTCCTCCTCCTCCTCCTCCTCCTCCTTCTTCTCCTCCTCCTCGTCCTCCTCCTCCTTCTTTTTCTTCCTCCCTTTCTTCTTATTCCTCTTCTTCTCCTCCTCCTTCTCTTTCTTCTTCTTTTCCAGGGATTGAACCCAGGGGCACTTAACCACTAAACCACATCCCCAGCCCTTTTTATATTTTATTTTGAGACAGAGTCTTACAAAGTTACTCAGGGCCTCACTAAGTTGCTAAGACTACCTTTGAACTTGCGATCCTCCTGCCTCGGCCTCCCAAGCTACTAGGATCACAGGCGTGCACCACCCACCATACCTTTGTTCTTTGAGAGAGAAGAGTGAAGATGTTCCATTGCTGCCCTTTTGAATCGTCAGCGGCTCATTGATGGGCTACCGTGAGTTTCTGTGGATCATTACGATCCTATGCTTCCCTAGGTTCTAGACTATTTTAAAATACCACTGATTGCATTAAGTTTTCAAATGAAATGAACAGCATCCACTTCCTATGCATTAGGATGGCTACTATCAAAAAGGAAAAAGCAGAAAATAACAAGTGTTGGCAAAGGCTTGGAGAAATTGGAACCAGAAGGCACTCTCAGGGGGAATATGAACTGGCGCAGCTGTTACGGAATACAGCATGGAAGTCCCTTTAAAAATTAAAAGCAGAATTACTATTCGATGTAGCAATTCCACTTCTGGGTGTACACCCGCAGGACTGGGAGCAGGGATTCCAGCAGGTGTTCGTACACCCATGTTCATGACCGCATTGTGTGCAGAGGCGAAAAGAAGAAGCAACCCACGTGCACGAGCCAGTTTTTCATCACTGTGACCAAATACCTGAGAAAAATGACTTGAAGGAGTGAAGATGTGTTTGGCCTTGGTTTCGCAGGTTTCACCCCACGCTCAGCTGACTCCGTTGTTTGGGGGCCTGTGGGCGAGGCAGAGCATCATGGCAGAAGGGCATGGCGAGCCGCTCACCTCGCAGCAGCCAGGAAGCTGGAGAGAAAGAAAAGAAGGGAGCAGGACAAGACGTAACCCCCAGGGACACCCCTACCCCCACAAGGACCCTCTTCCTCTAACCAGGTCCCATCTCCTACCAAAAGTCCACCACCTCCCAAAAGTCCATCCAACGATGAATTCATTCATGGATTTAATCCATGGATGAGGTCCAAGCCCTATGATCCATTCACCTCCCAAAAGTCCCATCTCTGGACTCTGCTGCTTCAGGGACCAAGCCTTCAACACATGAGCCTTTGGTAGAAATTCCAGATTGAAACCAACCCAGGCTGGATTGGTGGCTTGGTAGTTACGGAGTTTGCCTGGCATGCGCGAGGATGCAGGTTCAAACCCCAGCACCAGGTACACAACGAAGTCTCGGGAACTGAAAACCACATGAAAAACTAAATAAAAAATTGCTTCTCTCTCTCTCCCCTCTTTCTTTAAAAAAAAAAGTAATTAAGATGGTAAATGTAACGTTTTGTGCATTCTCCCACTGTTAAAACAAATTTTAAGTGTGTTTTAAAAAGTGGTGGGGAACGGACACCAACAGATGAGGCTCCAATCACTGCAAAGTTTACAAGAAGTACTAGCAAAATAAAGTCTTTCCTCATGGTCAAGATTTGGAGTTAGGAGATGCCCTGGGCCAGCTGCGGGGCCAGCTTGTGGGTGGGCTGACGGGAGCAGGATGCCGATGCTCAGAGATCACCCTCCTGCTCCCCGACACCTCTTTCTGCTCTAGATGAACTCACCCTTCTGAGATCTTGCCCTGTGTTCTGCACCCAGGTGTGCCATGCTGCTCCCCTTGCCTGCAGATGTCTTGCCCACTCTTGGGCAGAGCTCAGTGTGAATCCATCCATCTCCAGGAGGAACCATCTGGTCTGGTCAGCTGCAAGCCTCGTCCTCCACATTCAGATGCTCACAGCTCTCTCTGCGGCTCTCTGCACCCACTCACTTCTCTCTGCTCTTGTCTTGCTTGAGTCTTTATTGCTCCTTTTCTAGCAGACAGAGACCTTTCTGAGCACAGATGTTCCATGACAGCTTCCTGCTATATCCTCCATGGTACCTACAACAGTTCTCTCCACACAACAGATATGCCCAATAACCTTAGGTTGACTGCCTCCCACCCAAAGCCCAGAATGCCAAAAATTTCAACAGGAAGGACATTCATTCCTCGATCAAGTAAAATAAGCAGGCATCAGGGACTCAGGATGACTAGCATTTCCCCCCATCCATGCTGCCATTTCTGTCTGCAAATGCACCTCACTGTCCACCAGGCTGCTAGAACTCTGGCTGAAATGCCCAGGGAGCAAGAGCAAGGGAGAGCAGAGGGGTGATAGAATTGAATGGGCTCCCTTTAAGAAGTTCCTCTGACAGGGAACTAACATCCAAACTATTTACAAACTATTTACAAACTCAGAAAACCTAATATCAAAACACAAACAATCCAATCAATAAATGGGCCAAAGAGCTAAATAGAAACTTCTCAACAAAGGAAATCAAGCAAGTCAATGAATACATGAGAAAGTGCTCTAAATCACTAATAATCAGAGAAATGCAAATCAAAACTACATTAAGATTTCATCTCACTCCATTCAGATTGGCAAAGAGGAAGAGTATAAACAATTACAGATGCTAGAGGGGTTGTGGGGAGATAGAAACACTAATACACTGTTGGTGGAACTGTAGACTGGTACAGCGATTCTGGAAAGCAACGTGCAGAATCCTCAAAAAGTTAGGGATGAATTCACCATATGATCCAGCTGTCCCTCTCCTGGGTATTTTTCCAGGAGACTTAGAATCAGCACATTACAGTGACACGGCAAAATCTATGTTCATAGCAGCTCAATTTACAATACCTAAACTATGGAACCAACCCCAATGCCCCTCAATGGATGAATGGATCCAAAAACTCTCTCTTCTCTCTCTCTACACACACACACATACATATACATATGCAATTGAGTTCTACTCAGCAGTTGGAAATAATGATATTACAGCCTTTGAAGGTAAATGGATGACAATGGAAGAAATCATGCTGAGCGAAGTTAGCCAACCCAGAGACTCAAGGGTCGAATGTTTTCACTCACTTGCGTAGGCTAGAGCTAAACCCAGGCTTGGGTGAAAAGTTGTCAAACTCGTGTGTTAGACCCAGCAAAGGTGTAGCAACACATAATCTAGGGCAACCATAGATATGTGGGGAAGGAGGGAGTAGGTGAGGAGAAGGGGAGAGGAAGGGAGGATAGGGAGGGATCTAGGGAGACAATCAACAAAGTAGTATACTCTTTACCCCCCTAAGAATCCAAATAATACTTATACAATCATTTAATTCTGGAAAATACACAATCTAAGCATTTATATCACTTGTAGGGGCAAAATATAGAAGAATCAACCCTAACCCAATGGGATGTGGGCAATGTGGGGGTGATTCTGTCTTAAGAACAAATGCATTTCATATTGTTACTTTGTGCATTTATGATTGTACAATAACTCAACTCCTTAATAAAAATTTAAAAAAATGTCTTCCTGAAGGCTTCACACAATCTTCTACGGTAGATCTCACTGGGAAAAACTTAGTCACTTGGAAACATCTGAAAAAGAGACTGGGAAATATAATCTTCCAGTTGAGCATATTGTCATTGCAGTACGATCATGATTTGGTGGCTCCCCAAAGGGTCTCATAAAGACAGTCACCCACTGGAACTACAGGAAGCCAATCTGTCTTCCTGGACTAACCTCCTCTCTCCCTACACTGATGTTCCATTTTATTCCATTTTATTTTATTTTATTTCTTGATGGGCAATCTAAAATAAACTGAATAAACTCTTAGAAACTTTCTTGGAAAAACTACAGAAAAATTGCAATAACTAACATGTCTCAAATGCTTATGATGCTCTGGGTACTGTGCTGTATCCTCTTTATTCGCTCATGCCTTATTCACCCAAACCTCCCAAGGTGGGTTCTATTATTAAAGCCACTTCACATAAGAGAAACTGAGGCACAGGGGTCGGGTCATGTATCCGTGGTCCACAGCTAGCAGGCTTAAAGAGCCAAGGTGAGGAAGCAGGCTTACAGCTCCAGGCTGCACCAGGCAGATGGCCAGTCCTGCTGTAGGGCAGGCAGGGCAGACCCCACAGGCCTTTTCAGACCCTTGACCACCTCCTCTGTAGAATTACTTTGCCTTGCCCCACATGCATGGGGACCAAAGGAATCGTGACAGCAAAGTACTTGCTCAAAAGAAACTCCAGCATATGGGTCTAAGTCTCCACCCTGCCTAGGTGACCCTCAGTCTCCCCATCTGAGAAAGGTGGGAGGCCAGGGGGCCACTGTGCAATAGAAGTTTCTTCCAGTCCTGATGGTCTATGAACTAATCATGACTTCCGTTTTGGACCATGAGCTGAACCAGGCCCTCTTGTCTCTGTTAACAGTCCTTACTGGACTTTCCCACCCTGATACTTGCCTTCCTAGACTGGAACCAGGGTCAAAATGCCCAGAAGACAACAGCTGCAATTCACCCAAGCCACCAGCAGAACACTCAGGTTGGCATCAGTGGCCTGAGCCTGTGGAGTGTCGCCAGCTGACAGCTGAGAGGGAAAAGGTGGAGGCTGGGGTCAAATGGCACTTGCACTCTATCCCCCTTCTAGGTACCTTCCTGTAATGCAGGGCTGGGAAGCTGAAAACCTCATTTCCTGGAAGCTCTTCCTTGTAACTTATGCTCCATTGATGAGATTCACTCATGTGAAATTCAGGTGGCAGCAGAGGAACAGCCCATCTCCTGTCCCCACTGCCCCTTGGGACATTGCCACAGCTGGGCACAGTATTCCAGGGTCCAGCCACCAGCTTCGTGGACAAGGGGAGAAGTTGGGGAAGCAGCAGTGGCTCTCTCCCCTCTGGACCACAGCTCTGGTGGAGATCTATGGAACTGGCAGCCACTCAGCTTCCTCATCCCGTTCATGTGCATGAGTCTCGTGCCCTCTACTCAATCCTTCCTTGCTTCAAATCAATAGGATTCTGTTACTAACACCAAACCAATAAGAGTATTGATTCACCTCATCCAAGCTCTGCAGAAGATTCCAGAAGTCGTATAGAGCACAGCAGCTCAACTTGAATGGAGACACACAGATGCTGGCCCAACCCCACTGCTCTCTTGAATCCACAAATTCTTGTGAACAGAAGAGTCTGGGACAGATTTTCCCTAGAACAGCCAGGTTCCAGCCTTCCTCTATCTCAGGGAAACACAAATACAAGTAACAAATATGTTTCCTGGTGGGCATCACAGGCATCACAGAGAAAAATCCGCCAACCATGCAGTGGGGTACTACAAAGGCCTAACGATAGAATGCAGGTGGCCTCCAGTGTAAGGAGGAGGCAGGCAGTCACCAAGCTGACTCTAAGACAAAACCCAATGACAAGCTAAGACTTTTTATTTATTTTTCACTACATACCCACCAAAATGCCAGAGACTGGAAATATCAAATGGAGGAAGATTCCACACGCCACAAATGCTGAATCAGACCACAAGAATCAAGGAAAGGTCCTGGAGGGATGGCAGAGCAGGGCCTCAAGGGCTGGGAAGGGTTTTGCTCAACAGAAGCGGGAACTGCAGGAGCAGATCGTAGTGAGCTCAGCCCGAAGACTAGTGAGGCTGGAGCAGGGGTAGATGTGGGGAATGCAGAAATGGAGATGGCACTGGGGAAAGGGCAGGTGCAGGGATTTCAAAGGCCACACTCTCTGGTCAGGTCCGATTCTGTGAGCCCCGTTCCCTTCATTCAACAAACATCTATCAAGTTCATCTTAGATTCCAGCCATTACGCTGCGCACTGGGGATTTGGCGGTAACTAAGACAGGATTCTGCTGACAACACACTCCTTCCAGCAGGATTCTGAAGAAAGAAGTGACTGAATGTGCCCTGCTGTGGAGGGGACAGGCCAGCATCAGGAGCATGCGGCACCTCTTGCCTTCCCATTCTAGTAACCTCCTTCTCCTGGGGACTCTCTTCAGTCTTTCCAGGTTCCATCAAATTCCCATACGGCCCCACATCTTGGCCACAGTTGCTTAGGTTGAGAAGGTCACCTGAGCTGAGCCCATTTGAGCACATGGAGCCTCAGGAGAGCCAGGAAGCCCCACTTTGGTGCTTATAAAATGTGGGCAAATGCCCGTATGCAGATAAGATGCAACGTCGGAGGTCAAGGCAGGAATGGAGGTAAGAAAAGGAAGAGAGAGAAAATGCGGAGCCGTAACAGAGAACATAGTTTGCTGGAAAGGACTGGAGGAAGCGTTGGATACCCTGGCACCAGCCATTCTGAAGACCCACCCACGTTTCTGCCCTTGGATTCTAGGAGCCATTCCGAATCTTCAGAGCACATTCCATTTCTCTGACTGTCAGCTGATCCCAGTGTCTGTCCCTGGAAATCCACAGTGCCCTGTGCACTTCATCCAGCTAAGCAGCTCTTACAGCAGTCTGGCTGGGACACTAAGCCTCTGGTAAACACAGAAATGGACACAGTTATGTCAGGGGTCCAGGAGGAGCAAGGTCACAATTGCTGTCCAAAACCAAAGAAGGAAAAAATACAGCATTAAGAAACTTCCTGTTTGTACAATGCTTTGCTGCTTCCAAAGAAGGAAGATGACGAACTAAATCTCATTCATTCATTTATTCAACAAATAGTTGATGTTCTCCCCTTCCTCCACTGTCCGAGGTGCTGTGCATCCAATAGAAACACCAAGGAGAAAGAAAAAAGAGAATTAAGTGGAATGTGGGCGAGAGCATTCCAGGAAGAGGCACAGACCATGCAAAGGTCCTGAGGCAGGAGCCAGCTTGGCTGAAGCAGAAAGAAGATCAGTGTGGCAAGCGAGAAGCAAACACATAGGAAAGGTTCTGGGGAGACGGGCTAACAAGAGAGCCGAGGCTAGCCGAGAGAGATATCCCCGGACCGCAACAAGGAATCAGGACTTTCTTCTCAGTACCTCGGAGGAAATACTCAATATCAGAATATATCTCCTGCTTTAGGATGTAGAAATTTGGGCTGATAGTTGTTCAAGGTTGGCAAACAAATTAACTGTGTAATTTCTAATTGACACAGTGAGTTGGAGGGAGAGGAAAATGAGATTTCTCTGGGGAGAAAGCCCACAGGCAGCTGAGGGAAGACTTCATAAAGGGTGCCAGGGAGTACAACCATGGTAGACTAACCTCACTGCACCGTGGGACGCTAAGTGGGTGGTTTCCGCTCGCTTCTTAACCACCAGACCAGCACTACCCAAACGTGGTCTGGATTAATGGTATTGGCATCACCTAGAAGATTTTTTCCCCAGTCTCTTCTCTTGACTCCTCTATATTTCCCCCCGTAACAGATATAAATCTCTCCCTTTCTCCCTCCTTCCCTCCCTCCATATATATATATATGAATATGACAGTGAATTTTCCAGAATTAAATGATTGCATGCGTATTATTTGGCTTCTTAGGGGAGTAAAGAGTAAGCTACATTGCTGCTTCTCATCCTAGATCCCTCACTATCATCCCTCCCTCTCCCCTCCTGCCCTCCTCTTCCCCTAGACTAAGTGTTGCTATGCCTTTGTGAGTCCAGGCATGAGCCTGACCTTTCACCCAGGCCTGAGTTTGGCTCTGGCCTCCACAAATGAAGGGAAACATTCGACCCTTGAGTCTCTGGGTTTGGCTAACTTCGCTCAGCAGGATTTCTTCCACTGCCATCCATTTACCTTCAAAGGTTGTAACATTGTTCTTTCATAGTTGACTAGAACTCCACTCTCAGTGGAGACTCTCAGGTTCCACCCCAGACTCAGGGAATCCAAAACCCTGGGCCTGGAGCCCAGGATTCTGTGGTGACAGGCTCTTTGGATGATATGCCTGAGGTTGGGAACCAGCACTTAGTACAGCTTAGTACACAGTGGTACTTAGTACATCACTTAAGCACAGCTCTCCAGCCCTGGTAGTAATGGATGCTTTTCAACTGGACTCCAGCTGTTAATACACATACACACTCCAGAGGTTGCTATTGAATTTTGTGTTATTTGTTAACCTTTCTTTATTCAACTCTTATTAATTTACATTCAATGACATGCAATTTTGTTTTTTCCCATACAATACTTTTTTTTTGAAGAAAGAAGGAACAGTGAGAGAGAGAAAGAGAGAAGCAATTTTTATTTAGTTTTTCACATGACTTCCGTTCTCCAACACTTGCTGGAGTTTGAACTCGCATCCTCACACATGCCAGGCAAGTGCCGTAACCACTGAGCCACCGCTCCAGCCCCCCATACAATACTCTTGAGTGTACAGTTCAACCTTTCCATTTGTACGCACCTGTGCAACCCCCCCAATCGACATTTTCAGTCCCTAAAACATGGTATCAGACCCTTCCAATCAGTTCTTCCAAAAGGAAAACACTACTCTGAGGGCCTTCTCCACAGAGGGCTGTACCTGTTTGTTAGCTTTATTTATTCCTTTTTATTGCTGTATAATATTTCATTGTATAAATATACACAATCTATTGATACATTCCAGCACTTGCAGACACTTGGATGGTTTCCAGTTTGGAACTGTTGTGAATAAAGTTACTGGACATATTTTCACACTTCTCCTTTGAGTACATAAGCACTCTTTTCTTTCAAATAGAGAAATGCCCAAGGGTGGAATCACTCAGGTGTAGGTTTTATAGCTATTGCATATTTTTCCAAAATGTATGTACCAACCTTCATCCAGCTGTATCAGCTGTATGTCTCTGAGTTTATAATATTTTAGCAGGATCTAGATGGCTGCACTCTACCTTTCATAGACAAATCCAGCTCAGTGATGTAAAGTCACTTTTCCATGACGGTGAGTCAACCTGCCAATGTGAATAACTTGCCTTCTCTACCTGGACCTCAGTCTCCTCATCTGCAAACTGAGCAGCAAGACTGGTGAGACTTTCAGCCACATAACCCTTTCTTGGAAATCTCACACAGAAGTCCAACAGCATGGGTCAGGGTGCTCCGTCTTCAGACTGAGGCAGGTGGAGTCTGCCCACCCCCAGTCTCCTCGTCACTTTGAATTCCTAGGACTCTCCAGACCTGGCCTGACCTGCCACAGACCCGTTAACTCACAAAGCACTTCTAATCCATTGAAAGGATCTAGCGATCTTCTTGACTCTCCTGCGAGATCCAGTTTGCCTGTCCACTCTGGGCAGCCTCCAGTTGCAGGGGAGACCTTGCCAGCCCAAGAGCATAGATCAGAGAGGCAGAAGCAACGAAAACAAGCCTGCCTCTGAGAAATGCCCTTTCCGGGGGAGTTTCCATTTGACTGGTCTTTTTCCTTGAGTTCTGAAAAATAAAGGCCCATGGTGTCAAATACTGAGGACAACTTAACTAGGGACAGTTGAAAGAAATAACAGGTAATGGATTGGTGGTTTTCAATTTACGTAATGTCAAGATGCAACATGTGAACTTTCAAGGAGAAAGGGTGGTGTTTGGGGGAAGGAAAAAAATCCATTTATTCCTGTCACCTCTTCCAGGAAATAGTAATGGAGAATGCAATGTGGAAGGAAGAGCAATGTGGACGGGAGAGCCAGGGAGGGCCCAGGGAAGTGGACGTCCCCAGCTGGGGCCATGGCATGGCCTGTGTGACGGAATGTCACTTACCCTGCGGTCACGACTCGGCCCCTGTAACTGAATCATCCTGACTGCCCCTCCCCAGTGAGTGCCTTCCTTCTTCCCTTCTCATCTTCTTGCAGCATCTGGCAAACACTCTGAGTGCCAGCAATGGGCCAAGCCCTGCTGCAGACAGCAAGGATGCCCCAAAGAACACGACCACCAACGGTGCCCGGAGCTCACCTTCTGCTGGAACGACGTGTCTCTCCAAAGCAGAGCGAGCCTCCTTCTTGTTGCCACTGTGGTCTGATGCAGCCGACCTTGCCACAGCCTCCCAATGTCTCTGCTCCCCTTGGGCTCCCCTTCCAGCTCTTGACCTTCCCGGGGCGAGACTGAACTCCTCCTCCCCAGCTGGGATCACCTCGCTTCCTGTCTAAGATTCACTAAGACCATCCCTATGCTTTGGGGATGGAATAAAACCTCTGGGCAGCTCTGCTCCAGAGCCATTCGGGATCCATTTCCTTCTGTCTTTTGCTCCTTCAACCCCTTGGACAGTTTCATCTCCTATTCAATACCATCTGGACACCATCATGTCCAGACACCAGCTCGTGGGAAAGACAACTAGTATGAAGAAGGGACAGGTAAGGTATAAGTCCCCTACCCAGGTGTGGCACACCTGTTGATGAGGACAAAGCCACCTAGGCTCACCCGGCAGCTCTGAGACTCAGCTGTGTGGCAAGGGCCTGCTCCAGTTCAAACATCACAAGAAGGGGGAAGAGGATTTTGGCTAACACCCAGCACAGGAAAGTGACTTGGCCAAGGTCAGGAAGCTAACCTTCCCCTTCCCGCACCACCTCCCCAGAGCTCAGCATGCTCATTCTCACTCATCTGGTCTTTTGTCAAGCTCCTGGGAAATAGGTCCTAAGTCAGAGATCTGCACACAAGTGTTTACCAGGGATGCCTCAAGACTGACAGCTTCAAGAAAGTACCAGAAGCAAGGTTGGGCAGGAGAAAGTGAAGTGTGAAACAGTCACAGCAGAGGCCTCAGCTGATCCCCAAAGGAGCTCTGAATTGCACAGAGGTGATAACACTGTAAAGTTGTCCCATCTGGAGGCCGTAGGGCCAGGGCTTTGCACCCAGAACCTCAGGCATTGCCCCAGGGAAGGGCTATAAACATAGGGAAAGTGGCCAAGGGCAAACACCAAGAGGGACTCAACTGAGTGCCAACTGCAGCCCAAGGGGATCCTGGGTCCAAAAGAGGGACACATGGCACCCATAGCACCCGCTGCAATCTGCGCATTCTCCAAAGAACCTAGCTCAGGACCCTGCACCTAGAGATAGTCAACAGTTTGAGCATTGTGGGTTTGGTTCTCTGTTTTGTGCAACAGAATTTCATGGTGACTGTGCTGTCCTTTGTGATTCTCTCTTGTTGCTCGAGGCGACTGCCTGTGTAGCAGCTCTACTACATGCAAGACACCCTAGGGAGCATGAGACGGTTCTAGGGATCAAAAGACAGACTTCCTGCCACCCAAGTGTTCACAGTGCGGTGGGGGCAGGAAAGGCAGATTCGGAAAGAGATGTAAGATATGCTGGAACACGATGAGGGCAGAGTCAACCCTAGGCAAAAATCTTCAACAGTGACATTAAATCCAACGGAGCTCCGGGAAGGCTCCGTGTATGCTTGGAAATTATGAGGAAATGATGAAAAGACCCCTTGACCTCTTCAAGACCATGAAATGACCATATGATCATGCGACCTGTGGAGTACAAAAGAAATTGGAGAAAGAGACTGGTAAAGAAATCTGACGGCATCTGCGGTTTTCAGTTCTCTGTGCATCTCCAAGTGCTCACAGGGCTGCCTGCAGCTTCAAGACCTGCAACTAATTTCTCCTCTAATTCTGGTTCTGCCTGGTCTCCATCTGTCTGCCCAGACCATCTTTGCTTCCATCGGTGGCCACTCCCAATACCAAGCCACACCTGCCTCCAACGCAGAGCTATCATCCTTAAGAGTGGAAGCTGGAATTCCAGAAGGAGAAGAACCTTAGATCCAACCTAGCCCCGTGATTTTCTCAGAAGCTGAGGCTCAGAATGGCTAAGGGAGATTCTCAAGACAAACCAAGTGGGACAGCTGTGACCACCACTCCAGGCTTTCAACTTCCTGTTCATGAAAGTTCCACACCAGAGAGCCCAGAGCGCCTGCCCCATGCACACGTCACTTATGCGCATTTAACTTATCTTTGGCTCCTCCTCCCCGTTTCCCCAGGATTTTTCCTTCCTATATCCATATATGTGTGGAAGCCTTTGGCACAAAGAAATAAACAGCTACCATTAAAGCAGTTAGGACTGCTTTCCCCCTCATAAATGGCTTTGAATGCTTTGAAGCCCAAGAACAGTGGTATTGTTAAGATGGTTCGGGAGCCCCCTCACCTTCTCTCATAAGGAATTAGCCATTATTGGGAGCCTGTGAGGTTCCCTGAACATGGGGTATCAACTCACTGGGTCTTCAAACCCAATCCATGCACAGCCCCATTTCACAGGACCAAGCTTTAGTTCAGACATGTGGAATGACTGGGAGTGGGGGATTGGATGGAGCCAAAGCCAATTGAAGCCAGTTGAAGCCAGTCAAAGCCAGTCATAGCCAGTCAAAGGCAGTTGAAGCCAGTTAAAACCAATCAAAGCCAGTCAGAGGCAGCCAAACCAGTTGAGCCAGCTAAAGCCAGTTGAAGCCAGTGGAAGCCAGTTAAAGCCAGTCGGTGTGGTGCAGAGCCCAGCTCTCCCACTGTGTGAGGCTGGGGTGTGTCAGAGTGGCTGCTTCCTGCTCAGGTTCTCCCTCTGCATCCTGCTGCAGTGACTTAGAAATGTGATGCTTGTGTTCAGGAGCAGAGTTGAGTCCTCCAGCAGGGACACTGTCGCAAGCAGGATTTGTCTTTGAGGTATTCATCCAGCTCAGCGTGAGAGCAGATTATTCTAAGTAACATACAGTCGAATGTGACATTATTATTCTGAGACTATAAATCAATAACCAAAATAAAGTAAATGATTAGGTCTGGGTGGCATAAAATATGGGCACAGACAAAGAGACTTAGGGGTACAATTTGCTCTAAATCAGTTTAACCACCTTGCAGTGTCTCCCATTACAGTCCTAATCTAGCACATTAGCGAGATTAGTACGTGGTTTTTACAATTAAACTGCATATTTTATCACGTCTCCTTCCTTCACGCTGTATAAACTTCCAGGAAATTACAGACTTATAAACTTTGGCATTAAGTAGGAGGCAATAGGAAGTGGAGAAACCAGAAAGATGTTTGGGGGCACCTCTGAGTCCCTCAGTCCATATTTTTGTGTGCTACAAAGAGCCCTTCATTAGTTTGACCAGTAGGGTAAAAAATTTTCAAACAAATTGGTTTAGAAATGAGGGTCTTGATGCGCATAATTGGGTCCCCGGGGGTTATGGGGCATTGTTTTGCAGCTAAGAGGGAAAGTTTAAGGTTTTAATATAGATGAGTTGGAGGTAGTGAGTTATTCTACTCTAAGAGCAAGAAAGACATATTTTTCCCCTGAGTTTGGGGTAATTTCTGGACTCCGATGGTCCCAATATACATGATTGGGGATTAGCATCCATTCATTGCTCAGAAAATTAGGGAGTAAAAACACATTTGATGGGGTGTGTCTTGTGAACTATTTCCTGACTGTCTTTGTGGTGTCTGAGAGGCCAGTCCTTCAACACAGATCCATGATGCATGCACACACACACACACGTGCATGCTCACACACACACACACATGTTCATGTGCACACACATATGCTCATGCACACACACACACACACACACACACAGCCTTTCAGACTCAGACCAAATCCCTTTACTGGAATGGAATTTTGCTTCCCAGCAGGTTAGAAAACTCCAGTCCAGACCGCAGTTAGAGCACATTTCTGAACTCATAAGCAGTTGAGTGTGGAAAGATCTTTCAGGGCATCTTTTAGAAACCTCTCCAAGAAACCGAGAGAGAAAGCTGAGGACTTACCCAGGGTCTCAAACCAAGGTCCAGGCAGAGGTGCCTCTCATTCAACTGCAGAGAAAGTCCTGCGCAGATCCAGGGCTTCTCAGGCTGCTCTGGAGGTGGACAGCAGTGTCCTCGAGATCATGGACAGCAGACAGACCTGAATTCAGTCTTCACTCTTGGACCTCATCTGTAAAATAAGAACAGGAGAATCTACTTTGTAGAGTTGTTATAAGGAGTAACTAAAATTCTATACACACACACAGAGCTTAGACTGATGTCTGTCACACAGCATGCCCTTAGCAGAGGTCAACTGGTCCTATTTTGATATTGACATTATTATTGTTACCTGACTAAGAGTCACTGTGGTGCTAGGAACCTGGTGCTTAATTCAACTCATCAGATCTTTATCTGCGTGCCCTCTGCATGCCAGGGCTTGGGTGCCCTGTGGGGGATACTGATACGAGCCAGAACACTTTACTTCTTGCAAAGGATCAGAGTCTGATGAGAAGGTGACCACATGAGCCAGTAAGTGGCAGTCTGAGGTAGGTATGCTGATAGCTAGCTGTCATAAATTGCCACAGAGGTTACACAAAGGGGAAGAGGAGGGGTCACCCAGCGTGCAGGCTACGGAGACCACACATTCGAAAGCAGGATCCAAGCCCCGGCATCCCCAGTACTTACAGCTATGAGACACCAGCCAAGGGGTCCCCCAGCCTCCCCTGACATCTGCGAGGCAGAGGGGAAGGAACCACTGCGGAGGCCCTGCGTAAGTCGCATCTGCAGCCATAGCAGCCCTGGAGCTGAGACTGGAACTCAGGTCCCTGGTAGGGCTCAGTTTCCAGGACACCACAGCAGCTAGGAGTCCCAGTGAGGGTTCTGCAGGCTGCAGAGCCTCAACCTCTTCTAGTCCATGGGCCCCACGTGCTCCCATGTCCCCTGCAGATGGGAGACAGGAAGTGCACAGGCTCAGAGTTGTCCTGTGGCTGGTGTCAGAACCGCTCTGTTCTAACTTTTCTGGACAGAGAGGATCTGCGGTTCTCTGCCCCTTCTCTTCATAGGCCTCAGTTTGACCTCCTCCTGCTTACAGTGTCACAGCTTTCTGAACTGCTGTGGCTGACGTGGCTCCTGCTAGAAGGCAGAATTGCCCAGAAAGGTTAGTGTTGGGGTTGAGAGGATGAAGGGGAATGAATCTCCAATTAATATGCAATTAGGTCATAATAGCTAGATGAATAGAGAATGAAAGGTGAAAGCTAAACTGAGGCCCACCCTCTGTCCCCAGCAGCTTTTCTTTCTTACTCAGTCTCTGTCATATTGATGCAGGAATTTAGCATATTTTATAAGTCACTGAGAAACCCCTTATTTTCCTTCTAGATTAAGGTAAAGTACAAACTGACTAATCAATCACTTCTTCTCCCAGGACAATCCCAGAGCAGGACAGACAGGAGGTGTGGTGTACTGAATCCACAGAGTGGCCTGCCAGACGCCAGTCAGCCTGAGAGGAGGCCTGTCCTAGCTTGACCCTGACGGTGATCTCTGAAGGACCCACAGCCTCTTCCATCCTCCACCTTCAGCATGAGCTCTAAGTCTGGAAGAAGCAGGAACAGATCCTTTCCCAAGCACAATGAGAAAAGGTACAGGAATGGAATGAGAGAGAAGGGGTGGTTGGAGAGGGGGTGGCAGCTTGGGGCGGGGAAACTGGGACTTGGGTCTTCAGGGATGTCCCACAGAATTGCTCTGTGACCTTAAGCCAAATCCATTCCCTTTCTGATCCTTTGTTTCCTGTTCTGGAGGCCTGAGCCCTTAGGCTCCTCTCTACCACTGACTCCTATGCCAAAAAGTGGGGAAGGAGAAGGCAGAGAGTGAGGGAACTAACAATAAAAGGTGGCAGAGGAAGGCTTGTATGTCCTCTGGACAACTTTGTCCCCTTGCCTCCCAGATGAGCATTTAAACAGCACTCAGGGGCCTGGGTGGGACTTGATATTCCTGCTGCCCCAGACATCCTTCTATCAGAGAGCAGCAAGCGGCTGGGTGGAATTGCTGCTTCCACCTTTGTCAGAATGGAAGGGGAGTGGTCAGCTGTTGAGATCTGCCTCCTATACATCAGCATCACCTGGAGTTACTCAAATTCCTCATGCAGAGAGCCCCGACCATGACATCACAGCCCGTGGGGAGGGACCAGGCCACTGTTTCCTAAAACTTTCAAGTTTGAGAACCACCACTCCAAACCTAATTTCTTAGTAGGCAGACCGCAAATGCAGACATCCATGAGAAATTACATCTCCTTGGCTACTGGTCCCCTGCCGGAGGTGGAGGAGAGCTCCAGGAGGGCTACCTGGAAGAAGCAGCATTTGACCTGCAGAGGGAGAGACCGCCAGGAGCACCTCTCGGAGACCCTCAGATCTGCCCCTCTTCTGGAACCCAGCCTCCCCCGGTAATTTTCTCCTTCCTGTCCCTCCTTCCTCACGTCTTCCAGGAATGAGCTAAGTAAGCACTCCAGACAAATGTGATGTGGCGTGAAGAACATATGTCCTCATGCAGTTAAAGAGCGTTTCCCCTCTTCCTTACAGTCTCGTCAGGAATTAAGTTCTCTCTGCTTTCACATTTTAGAGATGAGCAGATGGCAGAAGTTTTGTTTCAGGAATAATATCCATTTGAATGGCCCACGCTCAAGGGTCCCCTGACTGTCATCAAAGGACCATCACAGATGTGCAATCTGGACTCTTCAGAAGTCCCTATTCCACCCCAAACCGAAGCCCTTACCTGCCCCCAGCCCCATCCCAGCTTCTTCTGTTCCCATCTCGGTAAATAGAGCCCCCATCAGCGCGGCCAGAGTGCTGGGCAGAACGTGGCCCTCCCCACTCACCTTGATTTACCTCCAGACCCCACACCAGACAGCCAGGACTCAGGCCTCCCGGTGTATCCTGTGGACAGTCCAGGCCTCCCCACAGCCCTCCTTTCCACCAAGTCTCTTTCCCATCAGCACTTGCTCCACGCTGTGACTTTGGAACTTTCTAGAAGGTGCAACTACCCAGAATGCACCCCTGCTTTGCAACCTCCAATGAATTCATGTCGCTACAGCTGTGCTTCCTGGCTTGTCACTTCATGGCTCACCTTGAGAATGGTGACATTTTTCCAGCACATTAAACAGATGAGCTGCCCATTGCTAGAGTAGCATGCCCTGAGGTCCTACGGGCCCACCCAAGTGCCCAGAGACAAGGTCCATTTGCATCTGACTCATCCGGAAGCTGAGTCTTACAGCCAAAGGTAAGTGATAACCAGAATTGCCTGGGACTCTTTTGAAAATATAAATCCCCAGATGGTCCCCAACCACTGCCCCATGGCTCTCCATCCAAGTCAGTCTTCTCCTAAGAGCACTAATCTATTGGTAATTACACACTTGTGAATCAGCATTTACATCCACTCCGCTTTGCTCCTCCAGCCGGAGCTCTGATATCCTATACTGTACACCCAGTCCTCCTGGCCCTGGCCACGTGCTGCTTCTTCCAGGACGTTCTCAGGGATCTCTTCTTAACAGCACTCTCAAACAGATGGATCAAGTTTGTTGGGCCATCAGGCACAATGTAATGGGCCTTGAGCTGTGACAGTACCTGGCATATAAGAAATGCTCAAAAAATATTGATGAGTCACCCCAGTCGGATTGGCAAAAATGAAGAAAATTAACAATAATAGATGCTGGAGGGGTTGTGGAGAGATAGGTACACTAGCACACTGTTGGTGGAGCTGCAGACTGGTACAGCCCCTCTGGAAAGCAGTGTGGAGAATCCTCAAAGAACTAGGGATGAGCCCACCATATATGATCCTGCTATTCCTCTCCTGGGTATTTTTCCAGGGGATTTCAAATCAGCACACTACAGTGACACAGCGAAATTGATGTTCACATCAGCTCAATTTACAATAGCTGAATTATGGAAACAACCCAGATGCCCCTCACTGGATGAATGGATCCAAAAACTGTGGTTTATATAGACCATGGAATTCTACTCAGCAATTAGAAACAACGATATTACAGCCTTTGAAGGCAAATGGATAGCGATGGAAGAAATCACACTGAGCAAAGTTAGCCAAACCCTGAGAGTCAAGGGTCAAATGTATTCACTCATCTGTGGAGGCTGGAGCTAGACCCAGGCCTGTGTGAAAGGTGGTCAACTCTAGTGTATTAAACCCAGCAAAGGTGTAGTGACACACAACCTAAGGTGCTCTTAGAGATGTATTGGGAAGGAAGGGAAGGGGGAGGGATAAGGGTGGGAAATTAGGGGGGCTCTAAGGGGTAAATCTAATTTCATAATATATATATATATATCATATTGTTTTGTTGGAAGCATATTTCATTGTTCAACAACTAAATTTCTTAATAAAAAATATTGGTGAGAATGTGTGGATGCGTAAGTGGGTGGATGGGTGAATGGGTGGGTGGATAGATGGATGGATGGGTGCTGGATGGTTGGCAGGAGGGACGGATGGTGGGTGGGTGGATGGATGGATGGATGGACAAATGGAAAATTGCCTGTCTGGGTGAATAGAAGATTAGATGGAGAATGGATGGACGGATCTTGATCCTGACACTTTTTCAGTTTGATCTCCCATAGACACGCTAAAAACTCATAAAATTGAAAGATGTAATGAATGTGTTGCTACATGGCTTTGTCCTTTTAAAAGAGGATCTGCTCTGTCATTTTAAGAGAGTTTTCTGCTCCCAGGAAGCACACATTTCCAGAAGAAAGAAGAAAAGGAGTGTCAAAAAGGTTATTTCCCTACCAAGCAGCTCCGATCCCCAGAATGGAAGCTTGATAGGCTTCATAGCTCCCTCGGCCAACTGGGGAGCATGTCGCATTCAGGGAGAAGATCAAGAAGAGCTTCGTTATGAAGCATCTTTCATCATCAAGCCTGCGACACCAAGCAGAGAGAAGTGTGAGCTCAGCCCCGTGACTCTGTGCCTGGATGCAGTGAGGGTTCAGGGAGAGCTGTGGACCCCAAAAGGCAGCAGTAATGGTAGCTACACTTCTTCTTGCTGGTTCTCATGATGTCGCAGGATCTCTGCTGAGAACTTTGTGAACGGTGTCTCCTTCAATCCTCACCAAATCTATGCTGGGGAATCCACCATTGGTGGAGGCTGGGTTCAAATCCCGCTGCTACCACTTGGTGGCCACAAGGTGTTGGACAAGATGTATAATCTCTCCCTTCCTCTGTTTCTCATCCACAAAGTGGGAAGGATGCTATTGCCTGCTTCATAGGCATGCTGAAGTGCTGGAAATAGTCTAGGCACATAGTAGGAAATCATTAGTTGTTACCTGTTATTGCTACTATCATTAACTCTGTTCACAAAGAGACTGAGGCTCAGTGAGGTTGCAGAGTAACTGAGTAGCAGAGTCAGGATCTAAATCCAGCTGTCACCACCAGGAAACCCTGCCTAGCCCCAACACCTGGATACGTGTGTCCACCACACTGCCTTCCATCTCTATACCAGGAAAATGCACAGAAGTTCCTGGATGATTGGCAGGCCAGCCATCGGTGGCACGCATAAACAGAGGAAATGCTGGCCTCAGCCTTTCCTGCTGCTGCCCAATGGTAGAAAGACCTGAGCATTAAGGTGCAAAGGAGAAAGGAAGCTGCACTGGTGGGGTAGCTGCTGTGTTCTGGGCCAGCTTGTCCTCATCTCCACTCGCCCTGTGGGTACTTACTATCCCCACTTGGCAGGTGTGCAAACCACAGCCCAGAGAGGTTCAGCCACCTGGCCGTGGCTGGTCAGCGAGGAAGTAATGTAGAATAAGGTTCATCTGATTCTGGTCCACCCAAATCACTCTGAGCTGAAGGCTGACCCACTCCATGATGGATGAGGGACACCGTGTGAGGTACGTGGGCCCTGAGGGCACTAGCTGAGGGATCACGGAACCTCAGGCTGAGAGGAACTCCCAGGAAGGGTTTGGCCACAATTGGCAAATTTCTAGAAACATACAACTTATCAAAATGGTCTTGAAAAGAAATTTAAAACATGAAGAGATCTATAACCAATACAGAAATGGAGTCAGTAATTTAATGTCTAACTACCAAAAAGCACGCGCGCACACGCGCGCACACACACGAATACAACAAAGCTCAGGAAATCTGAATAAGATCAATAGATTGGATCAATGCTGATATCCTGGTTATGATCTTACATTATTATTTCCCATATGTTGCTGTTAGAGTAAAGCTGAATGCAATTTCCTGAAGATCTTTCTATATTAATTCTCACAACTTCATGCAAATCTTCAGCTACACTAATAAAAATCTCCCACTTAAGAAATCAGCAAGAGAAGAAGATTCCAGTAGAAAGGTGAATAAAGTATATAAATAGTCAATTAGTGGAAGGGAAAACATAAATGACCAATATACATATGTAGAAATAATCAGATTATAATAATCAGGTGTCTTTTCACCACGTTAATTGCCAATTTTTTAAGCAAATCTGATAACACCAAGTATTGGCAAGGATACACGGTACAAAGTCTCTGCTGTTGAGAAGATAAATTGATACAGGCACTCCGGAGAGTGCTTCAGCAATATTTATCA
>PVKS010016265.1:29175-44387 GCA_004027875.1 Aplodontia rufa
AGAGAAAGAAACAACTTTATTTAGTTTTTCACATGGCCTTAGTTGCTCCAACACTCAGTTGTGTACGTGGTGCTGGGGTTTGAACCTGGGTCCTCGTGCTTGCCAGGCAAGCGCCGAAACCGCTGAGCCACCACTCCAGCCCCTGTCCCTCTCTCTTTAAAAAAAAAAGTTAAAAGAGCTGAACCTCACACATGGACATAAACTCAGAACACATCGTCAACTGGAAAAGAACGAGCTGCAAAATCGTACGTTATGGTGCCATTTATTTCAAAAACAATTATACCTACAATACCGTACTATACGCTGCTAATGAAATGTGTGGATTACTAAATGTTCAAATATATGTGAAAATACGTACGAGAATAGTGTACACGTGAGGACAGTTATGTGACAAGGGACGTGGAAGAAGGTAGCTGAGATATTTTACCTCTTTGAAAGAGCGATCTTTGAAGCAAGTATGGCAAAAATATTTACATATCAATTTTGAAAATAAGTATGTAACTTTTTTATGTTTAATTCCAAACATCATCTTTTGGAATCCTTCAGAATTTAAAAGAGAAACAATGATTGCAGGAACACATACCAACCCATCTACATTTTTCTCTATGAATTTAGGCAACAGATATTTTGTACACATATTCATGAACACTTGTTTTTATTGTAGTCTTGTTTATTATAGCAAAAACCTGAAAATACCCTAAAAGTCCTTTCACTGATGACTAATTATACAAATCACAAAACATCCATAAGATGGGTCAAAAGGAAGAGCATAACTCTCCAGGTACTCACTGGGGCAGTCTCTAAGGCGTGATATTAGATGGGAAAATAGCATGATTAACGTTATGTAGATTAGGGCCCTTGGTGTTTCCACGCGCACACGCATGTATGCTCTTAAAAGGTGGTGCTCACCTTTCTTTCACATGCATGCTATAATATGGATCTGGAATGTCTCTCGAAGGCTCGGTCCCCAGCTTGGCACAGCTGGAAGGTGCTGAAGCCTTTAAAAGGTGGGGCCTAGTGGAAGAAATTTAGGTCATTGGAATCATCCCCTTGAATAAGATATTGAGACCCTGGTCTCTCCCCGTCACTCTCACTGCCTCCAGCTGCCATGAGGGCAGTGGTTTCCTCCACCAGGAGCTGCCTTGCCATAGTCACAAAAGAAATGGCGCCAACCAACCCAGGACTGAAGCCTCTGAAAGTGTGGGCCAAAATGAACCTTTCCTCCTCATAACTTGTTGTTTCAGGTATTTTGTCACAGTGATGGAAAACTGACTAGCACAACGCATAGCTTATGAAATGCAAGAAGATAACAAAGACAATGAAGAAAAGAACTTTTAGTTTTTATTTTATGGTTTTATGTCCTGGTTGAAATTTCTTTTACCTGGTCTATTTGATTATTTAATTTTAAAAAACTAAACAAACAGAACTAAATTATAGTCACTGATTTCTGAAATAGACTTCTAATAATAAAACCATAAATTACTTGAATAATCCAATTTTACATATCATAATTGAATCTACCTTTGTGCAAGTAACATTTTCTCTTCTGAACTCATGAAGCACCTACTATGTCATAGTTTCTGAACATACAGAGATGAAAGCACTTGCTTTTTCCCAAGGGATGCAAACAGTCCAGGAAGGGCAGATAACTTAAAAGGCAGACTAGAGGCATGGTGAGGACCACAAGGACCTCACTGGAGGAAAGTCCATCACAGGAGGACTTGAGTCTGCCCCATCTGTCCTCCCGTTCTGTGGCTCATTCTGCAAGGCTGGAGGAGCAGCCTCCATTGGGTGCATGACCTTCCCATGACCAGATCTCCAGAGCAGTGGTGGAAATGGCCACTGCTTCTCGAAGCTCCTGCTCAGTGCTGGCCACCTCCACTCAGAGTTCACTGGCCAAAGCTCATCCCCGAATCAACAAGGTGGGGATGTACACACGGCCCAGCAGATACAGGCAAGCTACGTGGTAACTGATTGATTCCACAATGTTAAGGAGGAGGACATAGCAATGAAGAGTTGTTTGAATAATAAAATTGATTATAGCCACTTGCTACAAATAAAATACAACCTCTCAGAGACTCAGGTTTCTCATCTGTATAATGCGAATAATAATGCCTCCCTTGTGAAGCCACGATGAAAATCAAGCGAGGTAGTGAT
This sequence comes from Aplodontia rufa, assembly GCA_004027875.1. NCBI lineage: Eukaryota > Metazoa > Chordata > Mammalia > Rodentia > Aplodontiidae > Aplodontia > Aplodontia rufa. The sequence continues at coordinate 31,333 of PVKS010016265.1, forward strand.
GGTGACAGACCCCAGCTCATGCCTGGGAGGTGGTCAGCGGGTCCTTGGTTCTTTTGTACCCAGTGGCTGCTAACGTAGCAAGATGCAAGAGAGAGGTTTCTAGAGCAGAGCTTCTGAAATTATTTTGGATGAGGACTCAGCAGGATTTTTTATTTGGTTGATTTTGTTTTATTTTATTTTTCATTACCATCTCATTGCAGACCAGCATTTTTTAAAAACTCAATAAAAAGGAATTGCTAGAGAAAATGAAATAAAAACAAAGAATACAAAATGCTAGCCCCAAATGCTTACTATCGGAGTCAACACATTTTCCAAATTGCTCTCATAGGTGTTTCGTTCCAATTTCTTGTCTTCTTTTGGACTAGTAAATGTACTATTGTGACCTAGCACTGGTCTACTGACCACTATTGTAAGGAGTAACATTGTAGAGGAAAGACCACTATGCAGGAAATCCAGCCAGGACTGCAAAGTTAAGAACAGGAAGGGATCAGGGAGCCCTCAGTCTGTAAAGAGATGCTGGCCGTCCCCACACAGGACTTGGGAAAGAGGGTCCCAGAGCCCACTCCTTCACACACTCCCAAATTACCTCAGAAGTTAGTGGCCTATTGTCTTCACGGTTTCTCTAGATCAGGAATCCAGGAAGGGCTTTCAGCTGGGTAGTGCTTGTTAGGGTCTCTTACACAATAATTGATTCACAACTGAAGCTGGAGCAGCCAGGAGCCCAGACACTTTCTCTTCCTCTAGCCTTTGGGATTTTCTCTGCAGCCTCTCCACCGGGGCTAGTGTGGGTGTCCTTGCAGCATTACAAGCCACCAGGCAGCCACCATGCTGAAATGGAGCTTAGGGCCCCAGTTCAACCAACAGGAGGTGGCTCACAGCATGATTTCTGCCCCTTCCTGCTGATTATGAGCTCATCACAAACCTTCCCAGAGTTAAGGGGAGACTCTATCTCAAGAGGAAGGAATGGCAAGATTCTAGAATCTAGATATCTGGGTCTGGAGTGGGTACTGCAGTCATCTTTGGAAAAACCAATCTGTCCCAGAACACTGTAAGAAAAAGTGAGAATTCTTTCAGTGGGATTTGTAGGAGTAGAGGGAGCTACACAATGTCCTGTCCTCTCTGTGGGAGATGAGTCATCAAGAACGAGCTGCTCCTGGAGAACGGGGGATGCTGGCAAGAAGGGGGCCCAGCAACTTCCACCCAGGGAGATGGTTATCCGGCTTTGAATTCCTGAGCTCCAGTGCCAGGGATTAAGAGGAGCCTTGAGGGTGTTTTCTGAGGAACACCTGTCCTAGGGTCCCTGGGAGTCTCGAGGCAAATGTGAGCAGAGAAGCTGGCTGAGACTTCCCACGATGGCAGCCAAGCAGAAGCAGTTGAGGGCTGCCACCATTGGTGGGTTGCACAGGGCCCTGTGGTCCAAATGAACACCGTAAAAGGGGGCCAAGTGTAAGAGGACTCAAGAGTCCTGGAGGGACTCTAGAGGACAAGGATAGACAGCGAACTGCCAGGGACAGGAACTGTGGGGGCATTCATGACTGTAGTAATGGAGGACTCAGTCCCCATTCAACCACAAATGCATCCCACAGGAGCCAGCCCTCCGCAGCAGGGGTCACCAGAGGTCAAATACAATGGCACTGGTCCTCTCTTCCCAAACTCTCCACTCCTGGGCCCCCACCTTAAATAAACCATCAGTGGGGCAGAAGGGTGGAGAGCAAGGTGATAATGAGCGAATGTATGGGCAGCCCCACCCAAGCTCTCTTCCTGCTCCAGGTCCTAGAACCACAGGGGAGCCCTGAGCTCCAAGCTAGGAGAGGAATCCTGCGAGTTCAATGGGAGATTGAAGTTTTGATTTGGACCAGCCCTGAAGTCAGGGCTATGTTTAGTATCTGCATGTGATCGGACACTGCTAGTACATCAACATTGGCTCATTACTTGTAATCAATACACCATCCGAAGGCAAGATGTTAATAATATCAGAAATGGGAGGGGGGCTCTCCGCAGTTCATCTCTCAATTCTTCTGTCAATCTAAAACTGTTCTAGGGAATAAAGTCAAGTTAAAAGCACTTTTTAAAGTGACTGAAGATCTATGGGATCAACTTGAGATACCTTGAAGTGGGGAGGAAGTGGACACCAACAGAACGTGCTGGAAGGAGGAGGAAGAGTAAAGCTGCTTCTCGTTGGTAGCCTGACAGACCAGAACATTCCATATCAGGCTATTTCCATGATTCCTACAGACAGAATGATTTTGCAAGTATGAGAAAACTGAATTCCCTGTTTTCTCCTAAGCTGAGTGCAGTGAAATTCATCAGCCTCTTCTATTTCCAGCATCATGATATAGAGATGACTCATCCTGGGCTCATCTGCAGGTTTGCTGCCCCTGCGCCCATTCCCCTTATTTCTGGCATCAGCCCCTCCTGTTCCTTTAGGAAGCTATCCCTCCCCACGCAGCCCAGGTGATCAGGTAAAACCGATTCCATCGCCCTCCCCACCTGGACCCCAGGTGGGACGTGACTCAATCTGGCCAATTCTCGGATTCATTCAAGAATGGGTAAGTGAACCAGCTTCATCCAGTCTAAGCCCCTCCAATTACAAGGACAATCTCTTTTGCTGCTATGTCACCAAGAGATAGTACTATTGTTGCCAGGGCCACCCTAGAGGGAGCACCCTGGGAGTGAAATGAATGTGAAGGAGAACAGAAAAGGGAGCACCAAGTCCTGGTGACATCATTGAGCACCTAGATCTAATCCTGTCTGACTCTAAGGATCCTTGGCCTCTTTCAGTTATGTGACAAATAGTTTCTTAAACTAATAAAAGACAAGATTCTAGTCCTTGCAAGGAAAAGACTCCTGATAATTCTGCATGAGTTCCACCCTTGAATTAATCTAATGGGAGAAACAAACATTGAAAGGATCTTACTCAAGATGCCAGCTGGGTCCTTCTGGCCCTGGGAGATGCAGGTGCCTGGTTCAGAGGGCCTCATTCCAAGTGGTGGCTGTTTCTCATTCCCAGAGATGTGCCTGGGCCACGCACCCTGGGCCTGGATGAGAGACTGCTCTCATTGCTGTTACCCTAAGTCCACTCTAAAGCAGATCCAAACTTCATCAACCCCTGAACGTACTCCAAAGCATTCTTGAGTGGTGTGGACACCCCTGAATATTTGAGCAAAAGATCGCACATCCTGCTGTGGTCAGCTTTAAACTCCCGCCTGGGGCAGGTCTTGTTCTCCCGAAGTCCCTCCTGAGCTGCCCTTCTGCAGGGGTCCACAGAGGGGAGGCAGAGCACTCTTCTCTCTAAGGCCCTCACCCAAAGTCCTCTCCCCACCCCAGCCCTCCTCCTAGCTCTTCCCGCTCCATATGTGCACAGGGACTTCACTGTGCTTCATTTATATACAAATGTACCAAGGTGCTTGGCAGAACAAAGGCTTGCCTGTTAGCTTAATCCAATCTCTTTACAAGCGATCTGGGTAAACAGGAAAAGAATATTTTATTAAATGCAAGAAATGTTATAACAAACTGTGATAAATGCTGCACTAGAGAAAGATACACAAGGTGTATGAGAGGGGAGGAGAGGCTTGGGAACTCTGCCTACGCAGGCCTTAGGAAGGATTCTCCAAGAAGGGGACATTTGAACTGAATCTTGCAGCCAAGGAAGTTTTTGACAGGCAGAGAATAGAAGATGGATATGAGAAGCGAAAGCAAGCAAGGGCTGTACCCAGGTGCAGAGTCCAGAAAGTTCATGGTGAATGTGGGGAGCAGCTCATGGGGGCTCCTCAGGACAAATGGTGCTTGGGGAGGGGCTGAGGAAGTGAGCCAGGTGCGTCCACTGGAACCCAGTCGTAATGGGTTTTGGATGTCAGTGAGCAGATGGACTCCATCTAGCAGGTAAAAAGAAGCCATTAACAGGTTTTAACCAAGACAGTGACACAGATTTTCTTAGAAAGATCAAGTGGGTGACAGGCTTGGAGAAGAAATTGGGAGGCTGATGGGGAAAAGGGTAGACTTGGGTTGAGGGGGAGGTTAGGAGACTGCTGCAAAGATTCATGCTGGAAATAATGTCCTAACTGGTGGGAGGAGAGGCACTGCAGAACTTGGTGGACACTGGCATATGGAGGGAGACCGGGAGAAGAGGTCATCATGGCTCCCCTTCAGAGTGTGAGCTCTTGGTGGGACTATGGGCTCTCTGAATTCCCAGCACCAGATCTTGCATGCAGTAGGTGCCCATGGCTGCATGCACACATGAATGCTGTGGTTTCTGTGGGGAACACTGGGTGAGAGACCGGCCTCATTGAAGAGGGAAGCCGCCTGGAGCCTCAGTGCCAGGAAGGCTAAGGAGCCTTAATCGGAGGCAAAGAGGGAAGCAAAATTCACAGCTAGAAAAGCAATGTCACTATTCAGTTCTGGGAAGAACAGTGGAAGTCTGAATCAGGAAATAGGTCACTAGACAAGCCACCATGGGGACGGGAGGCTCTTAGGATGTGGAGCACAGATGAGGGCAGGACAGGCAGTTCTGGGCTACACAGGTGAATGATTCTGGAATCTACTTTTACGTGGTAGCGCATGAGGCTGATGTGCCAAGGGGAGCCTGGAAGAATGAAGCAGGGGACACTTCAGGCACCATTCCCTTGGCACCATGTGTGAGGAAGCTCGTGTGGCATGACACCAGGGATTTGTTGCCACGCGATGGGACAGCAGATCACTGTGGTTTGGCGGATCAAGGCAAGTGGCTCTGCTTCACCCTGCAGTTCGGCTGAGCTTGGCTAGGGTGGCTTCAGGCTGCTGACCTACCTAGCGCCACTCCACACGTCTCTCAGCTTCCTTGAACATCAGCATGTTCTTCCCATGGGAAATGGTAGAAGGACAAGAGACCTCCGATAAAGTCTGAGCTGCTGTCAGTCTATTGGCTGAAGCAGCTGACGTGGAACAGCCCAGCAGATGTTCTGCCAGGTGCAGAACCTTAAGAGTGAGAATTTGTCCTCCGAGTATGGTGCAGTGGTGGGAACACACGATCTCAGCTTGCCTAGAAATCTCCAGCCTCCCAAATTGATCACATCATCCGGGCCCTCACCCACTTCAGATCAGCCAGGTGTCGGAAGCAATTAGAAGGCTCTGAAGGAAGGTGAGATTGGAAGATCTAAGAAACTGGACAGCATCCTTATGAAAAAGCTTCCCCCTATCTCCTTGGGAGGATCAGAGTGGTGACTTCCTTAGCAAATTCCATCCACGTAAGTCACAGCCACCAAGGTGAGCTATAATGTCACCCACTCCTTTGTCAGCGAGCTCCTCCCTGCACACCACTTCATGCATCTTTTATCATCACCTTAGCTCCTTTATGAAATATTGATTGCTCATTCCCATGGCCCAGCCAAGGCCCTAAAATGAGCGGGAATGCTGACGCCTGGAGTTTGGGACATGTTGCAGATGACAAAACCCACTTGGGAGACTAGGAAGACCTTCTAGCCCCAGCATGGAAGAGATCCTGGGGAGTTCAAATTAACATCATGTTTACTAATGAGAAAATGAGGGTCTAGGAGGACAGTTCAGGAGAAGGGAGATGAAAGGAAATAAAAAGGTCAGGAGGAAGGGAAAGGAAGCACATGAGCTGACGGTGGGACCAAGCTGAAAGCCGGATCATCAGTCGAGTTTGTTGTTAAATTTAATGGGCTGTGGGTGCTGATTGCTCAATCTATAAAATGAGCTATTAATTTGCTGTTCCAACAGGATAGGACCTAGCTTATGCAAATTGATTTGAAAGCTTGCATCAGCTCTAACAGTTCAGACCTCTCCCAGCTAGAAGCTTCTAAGACTTTCCTCTTGAAAGGTGCTCATCCTACTTGACGCCACGCCCGATGGAGTCGGCCTGGTGGAGGTCCCTTGTCCACCCAGATGTGAATTCCCTGAGGACAGGGCTGTTTGTGCCCTGTTCACCTCTGTATCCCCAGCACCTAGCACAGTACCCAGTACTAAGATCCACCACAGCCCTGCATGTAATGTGGAGCCAGTTAATTCTCTGCCTCTAGTTCCATATATAAAAGGGAGGGTTTGTAGTGAGTATTGTCATGGAATTCCCACGATCTGGGACATCCATTAATGCAGAGGATGGTTCACAGTTCATAGGAGTTTCTGAGAACACAGAGGGCAGATGGAGAAGCTAGAGATTCTTGATGCCCTAGACCTCATGTGCCCCACAATGACTTTGACCTCATGGGACTGTTGGGAAGCTCAAGCTTCCTCCCCAAAAATGTTCTGTAAAGATGGCGGGTGAAGGAGGATGAGGCTTTGGGAACATGCAGTCACATGCCAGCTGTGTGGTCTTGCAAAAGTCCCTTAAGCTCTCTGAGCTTCAGTCTCCACAGTAATAAGGTTAGAATGAGAGATCCTACCTCACAGGGTTGCTAGGAGAATTACGTAAGGTAGTGCCTATGAAGTGCTTAGTACTCCAAAGCCTAGGACTTCAGAATTGCCTATATAATCTGAAGGACCCAACGCAAAATGAAATGCAGGCTTTTGTTTAAAAAAAAGTTACTAGGAATTTTAAAACGGAGCTGCAGAGTGTTAAACCAGTCCAGGATCCTTCTCAGTGTGGGCCCTTGTGTGAATCTAGAGGTCACACACACCGGTTCCAACCTGTGACACAAACGAGCTGCTCAGGAATGCCAGGCCCTTCTCTATCCCCCATCTCAGATCTTTCCCATCTCGACACATATTAACAGCATTTGGAAACTATTTTGAAAAAGAAAAATCACTATTATTATTCCTGAGGCAGCTTCATTTTTTCCTCCTGTGAGCAGAACACAGTCACCCATCCTGATAGACACCAGATAAAGGTGGAAAGAAATCAACTTTCTGGCTGCGGGCAAACGCGGTGGCTAGAGTAACAGGTTTACAGGATAAGCCCCGAATTAAGACGGCAGAAACGTGACCAGCAAGCTTTTCCATCCACAGCAGGAAAACATGAGAAGCTTGCCGAAAGCACCACTCCCCCTCCTGAACCTTGAAGAGAATATCCATTAGCCCTAGCAGTGTCCGGGGCCCTCCAAGCTCTGATTTTCCAACTGCCTTCCCCTGTCCCTACTGCAATTAACTGCTTCCTCGTTGACCCCATCCAAGTATCTTCCCACTTCTGTTTACTCAGCTTCTTCTTTCCAGCATGCACTTTTTTCATTTCTCAGTCTAATGAAATCCTTTCCAATCTGAATTTACACCCCACCGCTTTCAGGAGGCAATGCAGAATAGTCACAGTGATATAGAGACTGTATTAGTCAGCGTTTGCTGCGGTAACAAGCAATCCCAGGGCCTTAGAGTACAAACATTTGTCTCTTGTTCACATTATCAGGGCCCCACTCACTGACAGTAGGACAATTCTGTGACTGTCTGCTCAGTTCAGCTCCATGTTTTCCCATTCCAGGACCCCGGGTGATGGAGCAGCACCTGTCAGGGACATATACAGTTACCATGGCAAAGAAAAGGAACTCAGGAAAGACAGAGCCAATCCAGTCTTTAAAGCTCCTGCTCAAATGAGGTGCATCTCACAACCACTCACACACCATTGGCAAAAGTAGTCACCTAGCCAAGCCCAGTGGTTCTGGGTGGTTAAGACACCCCATCCCATCTACAGAACAGGAAGGGAGTGAGGAACTGGAAACAGAAACACATGCTCAGCATTGGGGTCAACTACTTTCTTCTGAATTCCAGTTACTGCAGTTATTTGTTGAGAATGAACAGGTAAGTCTCAATGTCATTATCTATAAATAGGGTTTGAACTTGGGGCCTTGCACGAACTAGACAACCCTCTCCAATTCTACATCCCCAACCCAATAATCCTTCTCTTGAAGTTCCCTCAGAGGGATTAAGTGAGGTAACGGCTGTAAAGAGGTTTGCACTGTCCCTGGCACATGATAAGCACTCACAAATGAAAATGTTCATAAATAGCATTTTTATAATTTACCATCACTAATCCATAATTTTCCCTGATTCAATTGTCCATTTATTCAAGGACGAATTCAACCAATGTTTTCTTCGTGCCCCTTGGCATCTGCCTAACTTCTCCATCACCTGGTCTTAGTCCTGAGGCACTAGGATCCCTTCAATAAGTCTCATGATCCTCAGTGCAAGAGCAAGCATCCTTGCACATGTAAGAAAATCCTAGAGACTTTTTCTTTTTGGCTTGGTTCCATTTCAATCTAAGGGATCTGCAATCAGTCCAGTAAAGGAATGTAGGCACATAAAACTTTAATTAGTTTCATGAAGTTAAAATTGCTTTCATGGGTGGAAAGAATAAGGTGGGGGGGGGTTGAGACTGAAAAAAAAGAACAGCAAAAAAAAATGTTGTAGGGCAGGAGAACTGTCTCACATGAGGCTAAAAATGAACTGTATGCGTTTGGCTGGAAACACTGCAAATGTCATCTGCCTCTGCCAGGGAAGTGCCTTTGTAAATTACTCAGCTTTTCAAATGAATGAGAAATCGGGGAGCCCTGAGCTGGCTGGTGACTTAGGCCTCAGGTCCAAAGGCAAGAGCAGATAATTCCCTGGAGGACCGATGGGAAAATATGCAAAAAATAAAAATAAAAAATGTGCTGTCCCATAAACGTCTCCCGCATGGCCCTGAAAGTTGAAGTTAGATTTTAAAAAAAAAAACACACACACAACCAACCCTGCAACTGCTTTTACTGTCTGGCTATATGGCTCTGGGCAAGAGTTCCTCTTCTCTGGGCCTCTGCTGATGAGCAGTGAGCAGGACCACCCTCTCAGTGCTCCACAGAAGGTGGGGCTGAGAGGGAAACCCTGCTTCAAAGTGGGGTGATTCCTATCTGAGTCTGGGTTCTCCAGAGAAACGGAACCCTTAGGACACATATCTGTATAGAAAGAGATTAACTCTAGGGAATTGGCTTATGCAACTGTGGGAGCTAAGAAGACCCAAGATGTGCAAAGAGCAAGCTGGAGGCCAGGGGAGAGCTGAACATGCAGCTTCTGGCTCAGAAGCCAGGGTTTTAATTTGAGTCGGGAAGCAAGAAAAAGTGTTATCTCAGACAGAGGCAGGAACATCAGGAGGGAGTCATTCCTTCTTATGGGGGTGGGGGCGGGAAGCCTTGTGTTCTCATTCTCTCTGGGCCTCCAACTGATGGGATGAGGCTCACCCACATTAGGGAGGACAATATGCTTTCCTTAGCCCATTGAGTTATGTTAATCTCATCCAATGACACCCTCCCAGAAGCACCTAGAATAATGTTTGATCAAATATTTGGGCACCCTGGAGCCTGGTCTAAGTTGACACATAAAATTAACCATCACAATCCCTAAGATTTTTGTCTGATGCCAAGACCTTCAAAGAGGAGTGTCACATCTTTCCTGGAAGAGCAAGTCAGAATACTTTTTATTTTCCACACTCCTGGGAGAAATACAGCAACCAAAATCCAGGAGGTAAGACACCTCAATCATCTGCCAGAAAAGAAGTCACCTCTAAGCCTGTTTCCCACTCTGCTAAAGAAATGTTAGTCCCTTTGGTGCTGGATACTGCACAAGACTGACAGGAAGAATGCCATGCATTTGTATGAACAAGGCACTGTGGGACAAAGGTGTGCAAGAGAGACCAGAGCATAGACCCCATCCCAGTCATACCAGTTGGCTTTCATTCAGCTGCAAGTAACAGAATAAGTCAATAAATAATAAAAATGCTGGGGCTGGAGAGGTGGCTCAGTGGTAGAGCACTTGCCTGGCATGGGTGAGGACCCAGGTTCAAACCCCAGCATCACACACAACTAAGTGCTGTAAAAACAAAAACCAGATGAAAAACTAAATAAAACTGACTCCCTTCCCTCAGTGTGTCTCTCTCTGTCTGTCTCTCTCTCTTTAAAAGGCCAATAATAATAAAGATATTTAATGAAGGTGTATAATAATAATCGAGAATTGATACATAATTGGCTCATGCATCAAGAATTCTGGGTGTAGGTCCAGGATTGAATTTTTTAGCAGCTCAGTGGCATCAGAAGTCTGGGTCAGATCTGAGGTCCTCACAGCCTTCTTGTCAGGTCTCAAAAGGGTTCAAGGAGCTCTCATTCCTCACAGGACAGTGGCCAACACCAGAAAGGGCAGAGGGAGTGTCACTCTCTTATGAAAGGAGACTCTTTCTGAGACTTCCCCAGCAGACTGCCCCTTGCATCTCATCACATGACCTTCACCAGCCAGAGAGAAGTCACTCTGATTAGCATGTATCAACCCCAACTTACAGTTAGCTGCTGCTGGGCACCTTAGCTCCAACCAAAATTAAGATTCAATCAGCAAGAAAGAAAAGAACTAAAGGGGCAACCAATGGGTTCCATTGATGATTTCTAGAAGGATTTCATTAGAGCAGTAAGTCAGTTTGAAGCAGTGTTAACACAACCAGAAGAGAGAGAGAGAGAGAGAGAGAGAGAGAGAGAGAAAAGAAAGCAAGAAAGCAAGAAAAAGAAAAACAGGACTTTGGGCAAAGAAAATATTTATCTCTAAATGAGACGGACCATTTTTTTGTGCAAAGACTATTCCCTCAACTTAACCAAGAGGGTCTCAAGAAAAATCAGCAGAAATGAAGGCAGGATGAACTAAACAGAATCTGATTTCAGCAAACACAGTCAACTTTTAAGCAATAACATCAAAATGACATCATATGATCACTGAAGGGGTTTTGGTGGGGTGGGCTGGATTCTCAGTAGTAAACAGTAGTTTATTATTAATTCCTTTACTTTGCTCTAAAAGGTGTGTCTTATTAATTTTGTATTATGCTTACTTAGTTTTGCTATTTGCTCATGAATAGTTTATCTTTTGTTCATAAACTTGGAGAATCCAGAGTTCTTGTCTCCCTTATATCTGAATCAAAGATCTGTATTCTTAGAGCTGTAGTTCCAAACTCTGATCATCATCTGTCGGGCACCTGATGTCCGTCTGCCCCCATGGGCATCTGACACCTGTTGGTCCCCAGAGAAAATGGTATCACAAAACAGAGGTATAACTCTGGAAGAAGTGTAGAAGACCAAGTCAAAAAGACAGGGTTTATAGTGATGCTTAATAATGTTTGTTGAATTAACTAATTCTCAATTGCCATGAGTGAAATATAGCAAGAATGGGTCATCTTCTCAGCTCCCTCCTGGAGTAGATTTGGTTGGTTGGTTGGTCACTTGGCCGGCGGTGGGCAGATGGATTGGTTAGTCAGTTGGCATGCAGTCAGTTGGTGGGTGGACGGGGAGTTGTTTGCTGGGTTATTTGGTAGATAGGTAGGTTGGTTTGTGGGTTCCATCAATTGGCAGGTGGGTGGGTGGGTATGTTGGTTGGTCAGTTAGCAGGAGGGTGGGCAGGTGGGTGGGTTCCTATTATTCAAAGTGCTCTGCTCAGTGCTGATCCCTAGAAAGCATCTGTTGGAAGTGGAACATGCAGAGTACTTTATCCATTCCTTCATATGCTTCAAGCTAGACCCTGTGCTGGGCTGTGGACAGACAGAGGAAGAAGGAGAAAGAAAGAGAATACCTAGTCCCAGCAGAGAATGATGAAAGCAACAAGGACCTGGAGAACCGTTATGTTAGAGAGAGAAGTCCTACGTAGAGCGGAGGCCAACTGCTTAGGCACATGGGTGCTGACAGCCAATGCCTGTTTGAATCTCTGCCCCGCCTGCTGGGTAGCTCTCTGCAAGTCACTTAAGCTCTCTGGCCCAAGGTTATGGTGAGAACTAAATGGAAAATGCATGGAAAGTGTTTAACACAAAGCTTGGCCAAAATCAAGAGTTTGGCATTTGTCAGTTACTATGACCACTATCAAGAAAGTCAGAGGAGATTTGATGGGGCAGCACTTTGAACTCCTAAACATGAGTAGGTGTTGGCCAGGCAGGACTTGGAAGGGAGAGCCCTGGGAGAGACAGTAGGAAGACCGAGTGAGGGCAGAAGGGTGGAGAAGGATGAGGTGTGTCTAGGAAACTACAAGAAGCTTGGGGTGCATAGAGAGAAGGCTGGGTGGAAAGGACAGCTGCAGAAGGGCTGAGCTGGCATCATGCTGCCCCACTCCCCTGAATGAAGTTCCCCAGCTCAAAGACCTAGGCAGGCAGGCACCTAAGCAAGAAAAGGCGAGAAACTCCTGGGGGAGCGATTTCTTCAAAACAGGATGGAGGAGTGGCTTTGGCCTGGGGGAGGAGTAAGACCAGCCTGATCATAGACAGCGAAAGAGGAGCAGAACAGGAGAAGTTCCCCTCTCCCTTCTCAGGCACCATTTCCTTGGAACAAACAGTGCCTCTCCTCCACCTTCAGGGACCCCACCCACGGCCCAGGTGTCCTCGGGGGTAAAATCATGGAGCCCTGTGTTTGAGAAAGACTGAGAAGAGCAGGTGGGACCAACTTCAGACAGCTTTTTCGTCACCTTTCCCCTCTACTCTCCCAAGATTGGCAAACTGCAGCCTGCAAAGTATCTCCTTCAAATGCTGCTTTTTGTGGGGGACAAAGGACCATGCTACAACTGAAGGACCTATTTGATGAGGCGAGGGGTAACTGACCACAGTTCTACGATGCTCTGGTGATCGCTACCTGGAATTGACCTTCCCCATACAAGCTGCTTGTCCAAAGCCTGCACCCCTGGGGGGCAAGAAGCTTACAGGGGAAACATGACTAGATGTTTGAGCAGCACAGATATGCTGAAGGAAAGCAGCAGCAGCAGCCTTCTGGAATACAAATTCCATCTGAAGCAGACAGATCACACCGGAGGAACAAGAACTTGAAATTAACCTAATCAACATATGAAAGAAGATAGAGATATTAAAGATACGAAACAAAAACAAAAGCGAAAGGACCAAGCACAAAGCTGGCATGTGGGAAATAGAATCATTTACATAATGAAGAGAGAAGTGGATGGAAATGGTTAAAGAATGAATTGATGGATGGGAAAGAGAGATTGGCAAAATCTCTCCGAAAGAGGAATTCATCCGTGAATGAACTAATCAGGTAAAAGAGAAGCTAGGCGAGATGAATCTAGAAGAAGTGCTCACATTCAGATAGGAGATCCAGAAATAAAGAAATGAAAATGGATAGAACAATACTTGAAGTAAG
>PVKS010016266.1:0-44273 GCA_004027875.1 Aplodontia rufa
TAAATGGATGGCTATGGAAGAAATTACACTGAGTAAAATCAGCTTAACCCAGAGAACTAATGGTCCATGGTCTCCACTCATCTGAGGAGGTTAGGACTAGACCCTGGTCAGTGAGAAAGTTGGTCTATTATCATGTGTTAAATCCAGATAAGATATAATGCTATACAACATAATCCTTTTTTAGAGATATGGGGGGAAGGGGAAGGGAGGGATAAGGGTGGGTAATTGGGGGGGGCACTCCTGGGGGTAATTGTAATATCCAGAATCTATACACATTTTATATTATTTTGTTAAAAACTTGTATGTTGTTCAAAAATAAAAAAAAATTTAAAAAAGAAGGGTTGAACAGGATTGCAAGTAATTTAGAGAGATGTTGCCAAAGCATATTTCTCTTAATACAAAAGTGGGCTTCTGAGAGACTGACCAAAGGTTTACAGAACAAACACGAAGTTCAGAATGGATAAAATGGAAATAAGAAGCAGGACTATTCACAATGATAGTAAGAAACTCTGCAAATTCAGACACTAATAGCACTGGGATCCTCAGGGCCTCATGTGTGAGCAAACCAACAAAACACTTATTGATAACAATGATCTTTTAAATTTATACACTGCATAGTGATGTGATTCTGTATATTCAAAAGAATATAGTACTGGGTTAATTTCTGAACATCTTCCAAACATTAGAAAGTAATTTTGTACCCCGGGTCACATAAATGCTAAAGGAATATCCCAGAGGACTATAGGTTTCAGGAAATTTCTAAGTTAGAAGGAGGCTGTGGATGTCAGATGCAGGTTTTACTACATAAAATGGTATCAGGAAAAGGAGAATGGAAGAATCCATCTCAGTTAAGTTTATGAACAGAAAGACTTATCCCCAATAGCTTCAGAAATTGCTTTAGGAAGGCATCATTTCCCTGCCAATGCCAAACAATCTCCCAAGGCAATGTTCCATGGCCATTCAGGAGCTACCAAAGATGCCAGTTCCAGTAAATATCCTAAAGATATGGATTAGAACATAATAAACATTATATGAACCCTGACACTCACAATGCTGTTTCTGATGATCAAGAACCACAGAGGGGGTTGGGGATTTAGCTCAGTGGCAGAGCGCTCACCTAGCACTCGCAAGGCCCCAAGTTTGGTCCTCAGCCCTGAAAAAAAAAAAAAAAGAACCACAGAGATCAGAAATGTCTCTAGGACTCAGGGCTGACAGCAGGGTCAGAAGTCATGTGATATAACAAAATATTAAAGGCCTGATTCTACAATGTAAAAATACTAATTGTGAATTCAAGTGTTAAAAGAGGAATCTAATTTAATGGAAAAGCTTAGATTTTTTACTCTACCTTATTTCCTGCTTTGTTTTAAGATTTATATCTTCAAGGTATTGTAGATTTGAAAGGCACGTATTTGTTCAAAGTTTTCTAGTGTTTCTATTAATTGTTACAGAATACCCGGACACCGAAATTTTCTTGGAGCTAATCACAGTCCTCTATAAACAACAGGGGGATAGAACAATGCTCTATAATATGCAAAATATAAGTCATTTGAGATTTTTTATGCTTGGTCTATTTAGTTAAGTCATAAATCACAGAAAATCAAATAAGAAAGTACTCTGAGAGCAAACAGGATCGTTTCTTAGTCTTTATTACATGGGTTAACACGGAAATGGAAAAAGGATCCAAATGAGAAATACCATTGGACTTACAAATGTATCTTCCTGGAACTTCCTACAAAATAGGTTTAGACAAACACACTCTCATTCCCATAGCATAGTAGGGGTCATATAGCAAAACAAAACAAAATGAACAAAACTCTAGTTTTTCTTTAGCATGGAAGAACAAAATCCTAAGGACAATGGTTAGTGGGAGAATGATTTTAATTCCTGCCCAAGAATCAATTTATACATGGAGTTTGGAATCAGAGACATGAGTGATAACTACCTGAGTTGGAGTGAGAAAAACAGAGCTCAAATCTTTGGCTTTGAATTCAGAATCAAATTTAGAAGATGTGTCTTTCCAAAGTGAGGTCTAGTAACATTTATAGAAGTTACTATTCCATCCAAAATTAATAACTTATTAATTTATTTAACAAATATATTTTTTGAGTTTCTATTATGCAAACGGCACAATCCTAGATACTGGTAATGTGAAGGTAAACAAGACAGACATAATTCCTGCTATCACAGTTATAACACCAGTGAAGAATAAAGAAAAGTTTTCAGTTTTAATTAAAACCAAACACATTCATAACACACAAATGCAAAATATTACAATTATTACAAAGAAAAACAACAGGATATGATGACAAATAATACCAAGACCAGAAGGTTAGACTCATATATAATTTAGGTGAGGTATAATGAGGTGGTGAAAGAAGAAATTTCTATAGCTAGGACATTCAAGTTGAAAGGCAAATGCATGGTTTACTTAGCCTAGTGGTTTGAAGTATTTTTCTCTAATGGAACAGCTGGGAGTAGAAGGCTCAAGACAGTACTGGTGAAAGGTCTGGTTTGAAGAGGTAAAACAAAAACACAGGAAGCTGATAGCATAGGCCTATCTAGGAAAGAATAGAGAAATTATATTTTAAGTATGATAAAAAAATCAGAGGAGAATAACAATCAAATTTCCTTTGTTAAACATCTCTGTGTGCCTTATGGAATACACGAACCAGAGGGGCTCCAGAGCAAAAGGAAGGCAGACCAGTCAGGGAGCTATTAAAATAGTCTATGGAAAAAATGATTATTTTTGTACAGAGTCATGGAGAGAATTATATTGGAGATATGCTTGGTTGTAAAAGTATACACTTGACCTAGAGATCAGATTATAACAGGAAATGAAGGAGGTAAAGGGTAATTCCCAGTTGCAGATCAAGTGACTGACTGGATGGTGATGTCACTGAGATTGACAGTGAGAAGGCTGAGGAAGACCCAGTGTGGGAGGGCAAATCAAATGCTGTTTCAGTAATATTCAAGTTCAAAACTTGTGAACTATCCCATTGAAGACAATAACTAGTTAACTCATGATCTGAATGGGAGCTTCAGTAGCAGGCCTAATCTGAAGTTTTTGTATGGCCAATTATGAAATGACTACAAAGATGAATAAAATATGTCCTTATGTAAGGTGTAAACTATGGATCTAATTTTATTTTTTCCCAAATATTGCCCAGTTGCCCTAGATTCATTTTTAAAAAATATCCATCTGTGTGGACTTGGAATGCAACTTGTATTATATACTAAATTCTCATATTCACCATCTCTGGACTCTATTTTATTCCATTTGTCTATTTCCTGTACAAGGTGCCATCCATTCTGTTTATAGTTCCTAAGTGTGTATTCATATCTGGTACATTAGTTTCAACCATACTCTCCCTGTTTTTTTGCCCATGAAGTTCAATACCTAGCTCCACACAAATCTTATTGCTATCTTATTTATAATGGGTAGTATTTATAAATATGATTATAAATTAGCTTAAATTTTTCCTTAAAATATGTATTTATCACATTCTTCTTTAATCTGTTAATGTGCCAAATTAAAAATACTGAATTTCTGCATTTGTGGCATACACTCATCTTGGGGATGTATTCCCTGTGCTCTACATATAGGAAGGAGGCAGTAAAGTCATGATCTGAAGGATGGATGTGAGCAGAGAACTTCTCAGAACAGTCATGAAATGCTCCAGTCGTCCGAGCCCTCTCACAGGTCATTGGTGCTCTTTCGCTTGTTCTGGTTAATGCATATGAGTGAAGGTGTTATGTGCCTGGGCCAAACAATTTAAGAGCTGATGTGGGAATCTCCCTCTCCCTCTGGATCAATCAAGCGTATCCCTGTATTACAGATGGTGACCATGATAAAGAAAAGGCCTGACGTCCATCTAGGATTTTAAAACAGACACTTTCATCAATCCAGAAACCCAAAGGGAGGCATCCAACCAGAGTAGGGAAGACGGGGAGGGGGAACTATAACAAAAGATATGTCTGAGAAATAACTCTGTTTTAGCCTGGATGCTAAAAGGATGAGGAAAATAAGGCTCTCAGGAAGATTTGCTACCAAAATCAGCCCTCAGGCAAGTTTAGATGAATTCATATTACCTACATTATTTGAAAACTATATGTCTATCTCACAAGTGTTATTTCTTTTGAGAAATTTTAGCATTACTTTATACTTTATATTTAAGATATACATGATTTAATATAAAGATACAAAGTGAAATTTTTACTACAGTTAAATTAACATTCCAGCATCTCAGTTATTTTTTTTGTGTGTGTGTGGCAATAGCATCTCAAATCTGCTTCCAAAATAATAAAATATTAGCAACATGTATTAAAGATAAAAAATCCATATTCCTAATGCATTAACAACTCCTGTGACTTAAGGATACAGAATTTAAAACCCAATAAAAAAAAGTGGATAAGAGACATGAACAGGCTATTCACACTAAAAAGATTTTATGACAGCCTTTAAGGATGCAGAAGCTGACCTTGAAGGAATCTACTAAGGACCAAAGCAGGGACACTGAGTTAGAAAATAAGTAATGGTAATAGTGAAGTATAAGTCACAGAAGAAAATATCCACAATTCCATGTGTTATAAATAACAGAGAAATAAGGTAAGGAAAGGAGGAAAGAAGGATTCAACAGACATGAAGAAAAGGGCCAGGGAAAAGATGGGGCAGCTTTTCCTTCCATAAGAATTCCAGATAACCATGGTAAAAAGAATGAATAGAAAATAGAAAATATCCAACAGATGAACAGTGTCTACTGATTTGAGCATAGCATGATGTTCATCATATTCTTGCTAAGAGCACATGACTCAAATATGTTCATGAACAAACAACAGGGACATAGGTGGCAGGGCAGCCTACAGATTCAGAGGCCCCCATTCTATACAATTTTCAAATCATAAGACAGCCCAGGAAACTGTTTTAAAGAGACAAACAAAACAACTAAAATGTATGCATGAACTGGATTGGATCAAGGATCAGTTACCAACAAGATACCCTGTTAGGTCAGTTGGAGAGATTTAAATGGGGTATGTGCTTTGGATGGTGATACCGTATTAGTGTTGATTTCCTGTTTAGGGTAATTGTGTTGTATTCATGGGAAAGAATAGGCAGAACACACAAATAATTTGGAGGAATATCTGCAATATGCTTTCAAATGGTTCAGAAAAAAACAACGAGCATGTGTATTATACATTCATATAAATATATACTACAGGAAAAGAAAAGGACAGGGCAGATTATGATGCGTATGTGGCAAAACGTAGAGAACCTGTGTAGAGGAAATATGGGAGTATGGAGGCTTTTGTAACTGCTTTCATGACTTTAATATAGTTTGAAATGTTCAAAATTACATTATGAAAAATGTTATAAAGAATTGTTAAATATATAGAGATATGGAGTGATCTTCATTCAGTATACATCAAGTGAAAAATAAGATATAGGACAGTTTTTATGGTGGGCTTCACTTTAGTAATGATATTGATACCATGATTTAGTAGTTTTATCTATACTGTTTAATACTATATAATTATGCTAATGCTCTGAGGAAAAAAGATATTCAGCGTAAAGAGGAGATAACCATTTTTAAATTAAGTTAAAAACTTGTATTCTTAGGTCTGAATTATAAACATCACTATTAACTTATAATGTCTTTCTTCTTTTACAAGGTGCTTGCTACTCATGCTCACTGAAATAGCCTAGAAGCAATAAAAACCCAACAGCTGTGAGCATCACAACTGCCCAAAGTATAGTCTATAAGCACCAAGCCTCTGGAACCCGGGCTCCTTGGAGAAATAGCTAATTTCAGACCTGAAATAGTAATACACAAAATAAACCTGGTGCATATTTTTGTGCAAGAAATAAAAATTAATATCTACTAGACTAGTATCAAAAGGACACCAAGATCCATTTTAAAGAAACCACAGCAAAAAAAGCAGAAAAGTGAAAGATCAGAATGAATAATGTTTCAGCCATTTTTCTATCACAATAACAACATATCTGAGATGATTAACTTTTGAAGAGAAAAGGTTTGTTTTGGCTCACAGTCTTGAAGGTTCCAGTCCACGATCAATTTGACCCCATTGTCCTAGGACTGCTATGTGAGGAAGCATCATAGCACCAGGACACTGCATAGCAAACCTGCTTACATCATGATCCAGGAAGCCAAAGAGGAGGAAAAGGAGAAGAGGAAAAGGTCAAGAGTCCCACAATCCCCTTCAAGGACACACACTCAATGACTTAAGGACTTCTATTAAACCTCACTAAAAGCTCCATTACCTGCTAATAGTGCCACCCTGGTGAAAAAGCCTTTCACACTTGGACCTTTGGGCAATATTTATCCAAACCATAGAAACAAGGTCTCTAATTTAAATATTATATAAATCCATGAAATCAATCATGATTTTGTGGAGGTAAACCTTTTTAATACCCTTTGGAGGTTGTTAAAAGGTCAAAAAATTAGTCTGAAAGCTAATTAATTAATGCCAACAAGTTAATTCTGCAAGTTACAAGAATTGATCTTATTGTTCCATGTGCACTGTAATTCAGATTCAACATCCACTAACACACTGACTTTCTTCAACTCTGAACCTTCTTATCCATCTATAATTTAAAATGCCTCTCTCATAGTGATGCTAAAAGGATTAAGAGATAATGTACATGAAGTTTCTAATACAGGGGCTTATCTCCTTTGCAAAGAGATTTTTGTAATACTTAAGGACAATTAGCCTGTCAAGTACTTCTTTGTATTCTCCAGTTTATTAACTTATCATAAAACTATCTATTCAAGGATCTACTATATATCAAGCACTATGAGTGGAGGCATAGAGATTAAGACATGTTCCTTGACCTCATAGAACAACTATCCATATGAGAGTTGTTGAATTAAGAAGAAATGTTCTGATGTGTAGATATCAGGAAATTTTGCAAATAGTCCTTTGTCACTCAGGCTTCTTGTGCTATTAAAAAATAAATATATATGCTTATATGTAATATGCACATATATAACATATATATACATATGTGTGTGTGTATATATATATGTGTGTGTGTGTGTGTGTATATATATATATATGTATATATATATATATATATATTTATAAAGACCAAAGCAGTCTTGATAGAAAATTACCAAGAAAATACTAACAGAGCTAATTGAACAACAAAATGACAAGAAGAATAGATTTACGATTTTCAGGTATCAGTGTCTGGGAGCATCTGTCTGTACAACCTGCCTGCCAGCACACAGGCACTATTACATTATTCAAATCACGCTGAGTGCATAGGACAAATGGGGCAAGAATGAAGATTAATGAAGACAAATAGCATTTGAAATGCCAAGATCTAATTTGAAGTAAGCTGCCCTAGAGATGACAGCTGAAATTCATTCATACCCCAAATCTACACCCAATAGCAATTCATTATGTGCATGAAATGAGATGAGAATCAATGACCCAGACCATGCACTTGTCTTCTGGGAATCCTCTGCAAGCATGTAGCAAGCTGGATGCAGGAAAAAAAAAAAAAAATACCACTCTGTTTAGAAAGTTTTATATTTAAAAAAAAAAATTTTTTAAGCCATAGACAAATCTAGTGCCTATTGAGAAATCCTGAGCAATTGCAATGGACAACGATTCCTCAGTGGAGTACAACCAGTCATGGATGAATTTTTATTTACATTCCATTTTTGAAAATAGTATCAAGAAACAATGGAAACAAAGCAAAACAAAAATGGTGAATAAACTTGCAAATTTCTGGCAAAGATGCTAAAAATTGTTCATTAGACTATTAATTGTTGAAGGGTTTGTGCAGTGAAATCTGTAGCCATGAGTATGTTTAAAAAAAAAAACATGACTGAAGGGCTGGGAGTATTCTCAGTGGGAGAGCACTTGCCTAGCGCAAACCTAACCCTAGGTTCAATCCCCAGCATTTAAAAAATAAATAAAAATAAATTAAATTAAAACAACAACAACAAAAAAAAACACATCAACAAATAATCTCTTAGAATAATGCTTTCTACATTTTTCACGTCCTAACACAGGTAGAAACTGATAACGTTTTATAGCACTAAACCACTGGAGGCAGTTGGGCAGGAATCTGTTCTCTGGGTCCTGCACAGTTGACCCATGGACTACAGGGTTAAAAGGCCAGCTGTCCCACTGATCACTCACTGTATGCCTTATGCTGCTGTATGCCATGGTTTGGCTAAGGACAGTCACATAGTACTATGACTGGCCTTAAGAATTGAGATGGAGCCTGAGGGAGCCTCATTACATAGAACCCCACACTTCCACCCCAAAACAATTCTTTTGTTCCCTGTTTTGCTAAATAAAATATTACACTGGGAAAAAAGTGTTATTTTGAAAATTACTTTCTTGGTTCTAGGACCACTGAAATTAAATTTAAAAATGAAAGTGAGCTTGGAGACTAGATATCTAAATTACAGCAATATTTCTTAACCCTGGCTACACATTGGAATTAAATTAGAGTACTTTTTAAAAGTACAGATACCTGGGTTCTTCCCTCAGAGATTCTGAATTAGGCATGGTACAGCTCAGGCATTTAGCATGGTTTAAACCTCCTGGAATGATTCTTATAAGGAGCCAGGTTTTTCAGATGCACTAAGAGAATCAGGTAGAAAAATCCTGCCATTAGAAATCAGTTGAGACTTCAATACACTTGACAGTTTCATTTGTCAGCAGCAAAATTACTTGTGTGGATCCTAATTTTCTAATTTACAGGATAGGAACAGCAACACTTATATATTCTTGTAAGTTTACCAAACCAATGAATTTTACCTGGAAAAAACTAGTGATCTCCCTCTGAAAGGAAGTTTCACAGGTTATAGTGTGACATTTGTGGCTTTACTATTTAGAGATAGAAAACTGCAGAATGCAACATGTAAAAAACATGAATTGGTGGAAATTTTATGTGCTAAGATTTCACATTATTTTCTTCACCCTAGCTCTCCCAAACTTATTATAAAAGGCAGAGTTCAGGGTCACATGAAAATGGAAATTAACATGAAAGTCAGAACAAAGCTGAAAATCTAAGATTGGAAAAGGAAAGAGAAAACAGAAACCAAGGAAGGCAGAGGAAAAAAAAATCAAAAGTGAAGATCTGGTTTACCTACTCTGTTCTCTAGAGTCAGAATTTCCAGTGAAAGAATGATTCAAGAAACGAAGATCAAGAAAATCTGTAGAAACTTCTATAAGAGGAGAAAATCAGTTGTGACATGATTTTCAAGACATTATGTCCTCATTGTTATTTTTAAATCAGAATTCAAATTATCATTGGTTTAAATAATATCAACCATTAGAACACTTTCTATGGCCAGATGTTGTATTACATGGTTCGTGTGTATTATGTCTAGCATTTATATGTATTATAATCATCTTTTATATGTACAATTTTTTTATTATTAATTTTTTTTATTTTTGAGCAACCTTACAAGATTTTAACAAAATAATATAAAATGTGTATAAAATGTATATATATTCTGGATATTGCAATTATCCCCATACTCCAATTTTTATCATTTTGATGTCCTGAAAGCTATTGTTTGCATCTTATAAAGGAAAAAAAGTGAGACTTGAGGAAGCTGCATGACAAGTCTCATCATCATAAACCCAGACCATTTTTTTTTATTTTTTGAGTTGCACTCTGTCTCCGGTATCAAAGGTGTTTCCATAGCCCTAGACATGTTAGGAATTAAAACACTCGACACGGCACTGGACCAGCAATAAGCATACATGTCATTTTTGGAGCTGTAGCAAGAGGAAAATAAAGCCCAAGGAGATTTCTCATTCTGTTTGAAGCAAAAAGTTTGTTGTATGACTAATATAAAAATTACATGAAAATGGTTTAAGTGAAAGTTGTCAAGTTTCCATCTAGGAATATAAAAATGGAGTAAAATTATGGTAAGACCAGAAGGGCTTAATCAATGCTGGGTGATTTTCCCTTAGGGCCGGAAAAGGATTAGAAAACCAAGTTTTTTATTATTTCTATTTATTTAAGAAATTGGATATAATATGTAATAAAGAAAAACACGATAACTGTTTAAAAACCCAGTTCACCACTGTTCTTGTTGGTGAAGAAAGAAATGCGTGAAATCTTATATAATTCTGTGTTTTAGATGGCCAGAGACCATGAGATAATAAAAGCAGGTAAGAAGATGCATATGTTCAGGATGCAGAACAGAAGAAAGAACGAATAAAACAGTAAAATGTGCCCCAGTTGATGCAGGAGAGTCCGAATGGGGCTTGAAAACCTCAAGAGAGGGCCAAAGACACAGGAGGAATTAACACTGAGGGTGGGTTTAGGATATGGGAATGAGAGGATAAGAAAGATCACTGCACTAAAGGATCTGAAAGATGCTCATTCAGCAAAGAGAAATGGAAGGCAGGTAGGTTTTGGAGGAAAAGAGGCAGAGAATAGCTCTTTTTAGAGAAAATTGCTTCGTCAGTTACCATATGAAAGAACTTTTGTGTCTAATGGAAACGTTTTTATTAAGATTGGAGTGGTAGCACAAAACTATTTGAAAAAAAAAATCAAATTCTCCACTTAAATTTATAGAATTTTAATGTAAGTAAATTATACCCCAAGAAAACTGATTTAATCATTTAGGGGTGAATGCAAGTGGACACAGTGTATTTGGAGAGAAAACCCTGAAAGTATAAGAACAGACAATTACCAAGGCACTGCAGGATTCTTGGAAGGAACACTCCCAGGAACACAGAGCAGAAATCAGGAAACAGAACATTAGAATATGGGGGACCACAAACAGGAAAAGAGGAGAACATTTGTCACAAACTTTGAAGAATTAAAGCCACCACAAATGGGAAAAATTCACTGATTTTTCTCTTCCCTTGAAATATGTCATGTTATCTTAGGACATAAATGTTGCTACTTACCAGCTTGCAAACACACTGGGCCATGTGGGGAACTTTGCAATGACATCCACAGAAAGCCCCACTCCACTGTTTTTCATTTGTCTTTAAACACACCATAGATTTTCAGCAAATCAACAATAAATAAAAGATGCCAAAGTTAGGAGATTTGATTCCCCTCAAGTGAAAAATGATTTAAGGATATATAATATATTCCCACTAGCACCAAAAAGAAAAAAAATTTATAGTTGAATTTGGAAGAATTTAAAAGTGGAAGAAGAGGGGTGTTAAAGAACCCACCGAGGAGCCAGATAATACAAATAGTTATACCAATTAAAAAAAAATTAACATTTTCCGAAGCAAAGTGATCCAGGGCTGGTAGCAAGCACAGGTGGGGAAAACAAAGCTGAGAAAAATCTTGCTCTTCTGACCAGGTGGTAACAATGGCTTTTTTTCCTCCAAAAGATGATTTTACAGAGTATACAGTATAAAAAATGAATAAATTTAGATGACTTAAGAGAAAATTTAAACCAAGAAGAATCATCATCTAAGAAAAACTGAAAGAGGAAAAACAACATTACATGGAGCAGAGTAAATATTTCAAGACTCTACCCATATGGGCATTACACATATAGAATGAACAAAAGTGGCAAATTAGAGGAGATAGACCATTCTTAATGAACAGAGTCAAATGGATTAAAGGAGAAAGGGGCTGGATAAACAAATGCACTCCTTACCAGAGCCTAACAGTGACAAATGGAGTGTTACCATAATGGAGCAGAAAGTAGCTCACTGTTTGAACTTTGGTAAAAATCACGGAACATGACAGAGGAGCAGAGAATGTGAAGAAAATGTCTAGAAGCTATTGATCTAACAGATGGTTTCCTGTTTAAGATTTGTCAAAGTAACCTTTGCCTGAAAAGCTACTGATACGTGACCAGCATCCCTACACATCCCCAGGTTGAACAAGAAAATGGAAGTGAAAGTAACAGTAACCCTCGAAGTCCACAGGAACTCATGAAGTTTCAAGACCATTTCATAAGAAAATCCATTAAAATTGAGAATGATGTAAATATGTACATTGAATGGAGGTAACCAGGTGCAGACAGTCCAGAAATGGGTCAGACCATGCATTTTTCTCTAGAAATAATAAAAAAGAGTCTGTCAGAGATATGGAGCAAGAGGTTCAAAGCTGAAATTCAAACTATAAAAAATAAGGAAGTACAATTGCATCAATGAATTCAGCAAAACTGTTAGATGAGCCAAAAATGATTTTTATCCCTTTGTGGTAGAAAACAAATGGAAATAAGTGAAGCAGAAAGAAAAGTATGTTTATAGGGAATTTATTAGCTAATAAAAATGTGAATAAATTGGTGCTGCACCTTTCATTCTTGTGGAATTTTAGAAGTAGTAAAAACTCCTGCCTTCAGAATCCGTTTTCATAACCTTAATGAAAACCAGGGACCACTTAACCAGAAGGTCCAGCAGGTATCTGCAGCTGGAGAAAGGAAGACTGGACAAAACCAGCATAAAAGAGCTCAGTGCTTCCTCATTGAAAAGCTGACGACTGCAGGTCTTGCTCTGCGTTCTACTTACTCATTTTTAAAAACTAGTACAGGAACTTTTCACCAACAAGGAAATCTTTTCTAAGGAAAACAACACACAAAAGAGAAACTGATGATGTGGTTGAAATGAAGACTAAGATTTAGAAAGAACCAAAGGAACGTAGAAAAAATTTAAGGAGGTTTTCAACACTTACTAAATAGATATTGATTGGAATGTTCTTAGCAGTCAAGGAAATTTAAAAGGCAGTTCACATCAGAGATGCCACATAGAGTATATTGCTTTGAAAATTCTAGTTCAAACCAGAACAAGGTTATGATGTTCTAAAATGGGAAGAGACAGCACCTTTAACAGGACAGACTATGGACGTGGTGGATCAAAGCATGAGGACTCTGTACATCACAGTTGCAGATGAATCTACTGAGATCCTGGAGGGGAAAAAACAAAAGCACCCCATTCTCAGCAGCAATAAAATGCTTACAGAGAAGCTCTTGCATTAATCTTGTTAATATTTGTGAAATAATGATAATTAAAATACGTTAAAGAACTCCGATTTATTAGTCTTAACATGTGAGCAATTAAATACGTATATATGTTCAGAGGACCTGTGTAAACTTTGGGGTCCACTACTGAAAATGTAAGTAGGTGAACATAGAATCAGGCGTCAAAAGTCTTAGCTCTCAAACTCCCTTTTGCTCCACTCTCGCACTAACAGGGCCTAGATGAATGCCTGGCGCGGAGTACTGAATGAATGAATGGATTGATTTAATGAATGGACTTATATTTTCCAGTGATTGTGTGATAATGAAGAAAATATTATGTTCCTTTACTGAGAAGAAAAAAGAAATCACAACATTTGCAATTTGGCAACATTAGAAATGTGGAGTGATAAATAACAACTACTCACGAAAGGAGGAGACATAGCCAAAATAGGGGATGATAAAAATAACTGAAGAATGAACATCAACATTTTAGGACCACAGAATTCATCACAATCCAATTTGCAATGTTTATGAATGCACTGGGGTGAGAGAATTTTGAAACATCCAAGAGTAAAACTGTCATTTCTTGAGAAGCTGGATTCTCACAATTTGAGGAAATTGTCTTACTAATGACAAGCCAATGGTCTTGCTGGGGTGTTGCAGCAGAGGCCACAGAGGATAAGACTTGGAGGATGGTCAGACAAGATGAGCTCTGTGACCTTTCAAATTTGGTTCTAGGTTTTTATTCTCAAATCTCAGTATGTGTGAGATTACTATTAAAGTAGAAAACAAAAGAAGCCTGAGAAAATGAACTTGAAAGTTCTATGTGGGTAGTGTGCTGGGCCAATTTCTACCCAGAATAGGAAATAATTTTGCTACTTACTGTTTTATTGCTAAGATTTTTTAAAGGGAGTGAAGGAAGAGTGAGCAGGTGACTGCATGTTAAACTATGCTGAATGCCTTCTGCTCCCAGAGTCAGAATATGAATGAATGAGTCAGAATACACAAGACACCTTTGCTCAAGACATATTTTCTCACATCTAATGATTATAACAACATCTTGGTTAACAACTTTTACATGAAACACAAACATCTCTGTAGAAGTGTGTTACAAAGATCAGGGTTTCATGGTGTAAACACCTACTATTAATTTGCCTCAGTTTTTTGTTGTTGTTGTTGTTGTTTTTGTACTGGGGATTGAACCCAGGGATGCTTAGCCATCTAGATACATCCCCAACCCATTTCATTTTTAGAGTTTTGAGACAGAGTCTTGCTAAGTTGCTGAGGCAGGCCTTGAACTTGTGATCCTCCTGCCTCAACCTCCTCAGCCACTGGGATTGCAGCACGCATCATGGCACCCAGCTCGCCTCCATTTTATTTCAATTCTAAATTGATATATTGGTGGTTAGAATGAGACTTTGCACAGAGTTATATTAAGGGTATTTAATATCTGTAGGGTAGGGCAGAAGAGTAATTGAAGGAGTTCAGAGACTAAAACACAAACTCTGACTGCTCTCCAATTTGTCTAGAATTCAACTCCAGTTGCAGCCAGCACATAGGTGAGTAGAGAGGGATATCAGGTCCAACTTGGAAGACAAAAATTTTAAGAATCCTCAAATTCACTTTGTATTCTCAGTTTACTTATCCATATGCAGTTGCAGACAGTATCACCCAGCTGTTCTTTGCCCTAAAGTTACTTGGGATATGGTGCACTGATGATCTATGGAGACGAGCAAATGGTAAAACTAACATTTCTTGAATACTCACTTTTTGACAATCTTGGGGTTATAACTTTTCAACCTTACCTGACAAACCCTAGGTAGTCTGACTCCTGCTTCCCTTTCCCCTTCTACTCCCTTCTATCACCTAAGCTACACAGAAGCTGGATTCTCTGTTGCTCAAATACATTGAGCTCATTCCACCACAGGGCATTATTCTTGCTGTTCCCTGGTCTAAAATGTTCCTTTCATCTCCCTGATTTTCTTAAGACTTCATTTAGGAGAAACGAGGCAACACAGGAGAAAGAGACAACTGCTAGAAAATAACAAATTCTTAAAAGCTGACTGTGGACTACTCTCACAGTTTGGAATTTCTGAGAGCTCCAACACAAGGCTCATCTACATTTTCTCACAAGCATTTATCCCTAAGCCCCCACTATGGGCTCACCTTGATGGTGCACAGATACAAAATAGGCCAGTCTCTGAACCATTCTTTCTATGCAACAAGAGACAAGGCAAGGAGAGGGTTAGGAAATCCTATTGTTATTAGCAGCCAGAGAGGTTAGTAGCAAAAGTTTCCACTGCTGAGGGAGGTGGAAGGGGTGGAGAGAAAGTCCACTATGCCTGGAGAAGTGGAATATGAAAACAGGGGAAAATGTTGAAATATGAAAACAGGGAAAAACCCGAACTCTAAATTAAGCACAGGCAGGAGCAGCCCACTGCTAGAATTATCAGATGAGGACTACAAACTATGATTCATATCAAAGTTGTTAGAATTATAAATAATATGGGTCAAGTGGCTAGCATATAAGACACCCAATAGTGGCCACCAGGGTTTTGTGTTCATAATCCTTCATGCACTTGAAGATAGGGGATGTTTCTCTGATATCTGTCAAGCACTTGTTCATCTGTAACTGAAACAAGGGCTTCTCATCAGAGTCAGAACAGGATTATTCCTGAGGTCAAAATAATCTGAAGAGTCACATTAGATCTCTGACTGTTGGCTTCTTCGATGTAAAATGGTCAAGCCTGGAGGACTCCTTACATTATGAGTTTGGATGACATTAAGAAGGTTTTTTTTTTTCTTTGTAAACCAAATAGAATGGTATCTCTACCAAGAATGAATATATAATGGAACCAAGAGGCAGGATACACTGTGGGGTGAATGATACCCAGGCAAGTACCCGGAGCTCAGATACACTTGTTCTAATGGCAAGCAACTGTTTTCCTCTCCTCTCTTTCCTGCCCACAGTTCTGTGCTTATTTTGTGTTCTTTTGGGATGTGAATTTCCATTTTGTTCTTTGTAAAATTATAAAGAATTATGATCATGAACCAATTGTTATCTCTTTTAACCCTGAATCTCCACTACAACTTTTCACCTGTAAAAGTTTGTTTTGTACTTTGAACAAAATAATTCTGCAGCATCTGGCTTTATTTTAAAACTATGTATGACAAGATTAATGAAACTGAAATGAATCACATATTGAATTAACATGAAACATTTGGTGTTTCTATCAAGAGGACTTGCTGAGCTGGAAATTAATGTAAACAAAAAATTCCAAGGAGGGTTGGTGTCAGAACATTTAGTTCTTTTTATAACTTCATTATAGCTAACAAAAGACTCTTGACTGTGTTCTCCTATATTTCAGGATTGTAGAAAAAGGAAAGGTTAAAAATATTTTATCTTTTTATCACGAACACTTTTCCCTTTAATATTAAAAGCATTAATATATCTGGAAATATCTAGGTTTAGGCCCACTTTTAAAATATTTATACAAATATCACATAAGCTCAATTTCACCAAGGAAAACAATTTGATATCAAAATAAGGTAATAAAATATCCTTCTTACTCACAAAAACTATAGGCACTAGCAATTGTTAAGACACAATGAATTATTCTAGTCTGTGGAAATAAACAAGGAAATGTTCATCTGAAAAATCTATTAAGTGAGTAGTAAATTAGGTTTTGTTTTTTTTTGTTTTTTTTTTTTGTTTTTTTTTTTTTTAAGTAGAAAATGATTTCACCACTCTTCCCTTTTAGTTTCAAAGACCCAAGATACAATGCAGGGGCATTTGGATTATACCTCAAAGCTGATTTCACCCAGGACCTTTACAATCAATATGCTGAATAACTTTATAGACACACAATGATAGACTACATAAATTCAAAGTCATTTTTTTCAGTGGCTATAAAATTTCAGAATATGATTTCAAGAGTCAAATATCCATTTTCTTTGGATGGACTATATAAAATAGTGTAACTCCCAAATTTTAAACTATTTAATTTCTAATTTCACAGCACCGAATGCTAAAAGAATATCTAGGAACCAGAAAGAATATAATGAGGCTCTCATGACTCAAAGGCTGGGAAGGAGAAAGAGTTGGTACTTCAGATCTTATAAAGAGACCAGAAGGATCCAGAAGACCAAGCAGCAAATGTATGTGAGCAACAGACTGAGGTAGTTTCCAAAGTCCAACAGCCGGCTGTGGCAGATTCAGAGGGTTCCTAAGCAGAACTCTGTGCTACACTGTGGTTCAACTGTTCACAGGATTAACTTCCTTAAGTTAAAAGCAATGGTCTCAGTTGAGAGCTTCTGAATAGAAATCATCATCCCCAACTACATTCAACATTTCAACAAGCCTAACAGAAATAATGTCTTAAAATATAATGGCTATTTAGCAGACGAAACCCTTTGTGGAATGGATTCCTAATATGAGAAATATTAAAAATCTTTAAAAGTAAAAAAAAAAATTTAAACATCTGAAAGTTCTCTAAGAAAATACGGGTAAAAAGGAATGAGTGATTTTGACCTTCTCCACCCTCTTTCCCTTTACTTTCATTTCAGTATTTTGTTTTATTTTCTTCCTTCCTTTTTTCTCCCTCTTCGCTCCTTTCCCCTCTTTTGTTATTCTAACTTTTACTAGCTAAACAGAAGCAACTGTTCATCCTGAATCACTGGCAGACTCTGAAGGAAAGTGTCCCCTTGAATCTCGCACAAGACCAGGAGCCACTGCTGTGTCTCCCACAGCCTGCAGTGACACAGCAACCCCAACACCAAGAATGCTGCCTCTGCTTGCAAGTTAGTCTTTCTGTGGAGAGTCTACGGTCATGAGAAATGGGATCTTGCATAAAGGTCTTAGGTCTGCTGACTTCATCCACTGTCTTGACAACCTAGTAGCCTGACACCATTCACTCAGACTTTGTAAGGATGAAGGCCTAAGCTTACCTGAAAGGGGCTAGATTTCACCCTAGAGTCTGATAGGAAACAATAACAACCACAACAACGGACCAGTGTTGTACAATTACTATATCCTTTCTTAAGTCTTAGCATCTGATCCCGCTGATTTTTCTGATTTCAAATCTTAAGTATCATCACAGCTTCTGTTAGTGACTGCATTTCACTTTGTTAACAGGTTGTTAAAATATGTAAGGCATAATGTGATGCTGTGGTTCCCAAAGACACTATATAGTATTTTTTCAATTGGAGGATCCCCTTTCTAAATCTAAGAGATGATTAGAGGTACCGTACCTGCACACAGCTCTTACAATGAAAGGATAGTTCAACTTCAGATAATACTCAAAGAGATTTATGCTAGCTCAGAAAACAAGTGTCTTTTGGTCCTTATTTTTCCCAATATACCATCTCTTAAAGAGTCCAAAGGTTTCACTATGTGTTGAACATATATCCTAAATACACGTAAAATGATACATTGAAGGACAATGGTTTCATTTGGCACAACAAGTTAAATGAAGCTACCTGTATAATTTCAGCAGCGAATGATGGACACTTTTTGCAAGCTGGGTGTTCACCTTGTCTAAATTCTACTGTTTTTCTATACTGCTTCTAGGCTAAGTAGTTGCCTTCCCAATACACTATAGTTTTATTTTTAAGTAAGATCTGATTGGTCAAATCTAATTTATGCAACTTTAGAAGATACCCCTAATAGGCCAATGCAAGTCAGTAATTGAAATAAATAGCAAGCTAACCAGAGTTTTAATTTCACAGAGCAAAATTATCAGCACAAATCCTGAGTGCTCTGTATTTTTCCATTGTACTAACTATGCCATTGGCTCTCCCATATATTCTCATTTTGGCCACTAATGTTTTATCAGTTTGCTGCTCACAAAGCACATTTGTTTTGCCCTTTTATTCTCACAAAACTCTCTTTCTGCTCACAGCAATAAGTGTAAAAATACAAAAAAAAATATTTTCAACAAGTCACACATCCTCCTTTAGGATAACATCCATCATTGTTAACAGGGGTATCTTCCGCAGGTTCTGTGCTTTAAGAAATATGTGGGTGTGTTACAAAACTGGACACTCCAAAATGTGAAAGGGACCTCAAGGGTAATAAACTCGTTGTTAATAGTCCAATGCACCTGCTGCTGCTCTGTCCCACACCACGCTGTCTAGACTCTGCCTGTCTGAAGCCAAGTTAGCTCATGTTCTAGTTATGGACAATATGACACCTTATAGCTTAACAAAGATTGGAATTGTATTTATAGTTAAAGTTATACTTGTATGAAAAATAATAGGACTATATTTAATATATGTATCTGTACCACATCTCTTAGCAGATATTATATTTCCAGCCTTATGCCACCAAGAGGGGGTTGGAAGCTCCCACACAGATAGATAAGAGTAGCACCCTAAATGTGCTTACTTTCAATATATTGCAACATATTTTATAATTTCTTAAATGGATTTTCAGTTTATGCTGTCCATTTTTAACCAAACTGAACCACACAAAAATAAAAGCTTTAAAGAATCCCTGCCTCCACCCAAAAAGCAGTGTGCATACAATATTAATGTGAAACCACAAGGAAGCAACCAAAGCGGAGCTTTTCCTATCTAAATGAAAGTTCTTCATCAGCTCTGAAGTTTAAAAATTGATAATCTAATCACATCAGACAAGAAGCAGGCTCCAAGAGCTTGGATTTATCAAAATCATTTGAAACATGATCTATACATATGCTCACTATTATTAAGAATGAATTTTGCCCTAATTACACTCTGTGTACTTATTTGTGCCTGGAGATACCAGCTAACAATTGTATGAAGCCTTCATAATTAACAAACATGGCAGAGCAAATCATCCATAATCCAGACACAAATCTCCACAATGTTACCCGAAGTCATGTAATCCAGGATACAATAAAATTTCATGAAATGTAATGGAAAGATAAAAAGCCTCTTTTGAGATTTCTTATTTTACAATGTAAGCCAAAAGGGAAGCTTGGCATGCAGGGCAGCACTTATTCTACCTGACGCAGTAAAAATAGCTACATGGCTAGAACAACACACCAAATTGGATGCATTTCTTGATCATATAATGCTTTCAAAAGATTTACAGATACGTTGTTGAAATTTTGAAAATAAGTTATATAAGTGAATTTCACAAGTATAGAAGGATTGCTATATAATTGGTTGAAAAAAGATTTTTCCAACATCCCAGCATACAATATTTCCTAGATTGTTTCAGTAACACAAAAAAATAGCTCTTGATACATGAAACACTGAAGATTATATTCATGCATATATTTTCAAAAATAATCATTATTTTTAGAAATACAATGATTTATGAAAATGCATGTACTACCACTGAAGTCATACTTTAACTGGAATCTTTAAATGATAAGGGTAGCTAATTTGCATTCCCTTATTATTCATATATTCATTTGTCCCAAGGTAATATAATATTCTTTTACCACACTCAAGCAGATATAGCAAAAGGCTACAACCCAGAAAGCACCAAGTGCTAAAGGGTGTCATAGCAAATTGTGTAAAAATTAGAATTTTAAAATGTTGAACTTTTAAATATCTGATAATGAGTTGAGGAGAAAGCATTAAAATTTTTTACACACAGAATTTTGCTCATGGCAAAGCACTTAAAAGATCTGAAGAATATATAGGTAAGTTCCACATGCTTTCAAATTGTTCTTGATCTTTCATTTTAACAGAGCTCCCTAGCAGATTTTTTTAAATACATACACAAATTCTTTTTAAAATAAAGATATTTCAACAGTGAATGTCTTTCAAAAAAAAAAAAAGGTGGGGAGAAATTTTTGGAAACTGAATTTGGAAGTTTTTCTAGCATTGTATCATTTTTTTATTCCAAAAACAATCTAAGTATACTACCTGTTTAAAATTTCATCATGTATGCTCACTTTAAAGTTTTGGAAAGAGAACACTCTAACCTGATTTCAATGTATTTCAGAAAGATTGACTGGGTCTTGGGCCAACTTATTAAAAATAATGTAAAAATGCAGCAGTTTGATTACTTTGTAAGAACAAGTAACCAATAGACACCAATGAGATGGAAACTTACTATATATATTAAAAGGCAAAATGGGAAATTATCTTTTCCTACCTCTTCTTTAAAAATGACCATCAGTCTCTACTGCCTCAGTGTATCTTCCTCCTTTGTACTTCTAGTGTTTATATGAACCAATATTTTCACTATTTCTATAGTAATAACCTCTGTGCCTCATTTTCACTATGCAAAGATAATTATTTCACTGTACCTACATCTTATAGCTCTTGCAAGAATCAAATAATATGATGGATAGAAATTACAGCATACGTATAAAGTTGGATATAAATGTGAGATATGAACAGACTGCAGAGGACTAAAACTTTCCTGGTTGATGGTTTGTATGACCAAGCTAAAGAGAACGATGATCAACCTGGGTGCAAGGAAGGTGACATATGTTGATGTGCTCACCCATCCAGACTCAAGACGAGTCTCATCCCATCTCACTACATGAGACCAGGGAGTGATGAAAGGAGACCTCATTCCCAAATGTAATGATGGCAAAACTGAAGCTCACTGGTTGACGACAGGCAGAGAGAGAGAACCAGTTCCTAATCTCACTGCACAGCAAGTTTTCTCCCACCACCGCACAAACTTCCATGAAGTTTTCACAGGTAGTTATTAGTAGATTCACAACTACCCGTTAAGACACTATGTAAGTGTAAGTAATTTAAAAAATTACTTGGTTAGT
Organism: Aplodontia rufa; assembly: GCA_004027875.1. NCBI lineage: Eukaryota > Metazoa > Chordata > Mammalia > Rodentia > Aplodontiidae > Aplodontia > Aplodontia rufa. The sequence continues at coordinate 21,659 of PVKS010016266.1, forward strand.
GCTCTATCATTACAGTAGATGAAATTTATTCCTCTGGCTCATTTAAGTTATGATTCATGGGACTTCTTACAGGATGGCAATTTAGGTAGAAAATGCTTTAAAACACACACTATTAGCAACAATAAATTCACTTAGATTCTGAAGCCATGGTAACACTTCAAATGAGTAGGGAACATATCCATTTTATATATATTGTATTACATACTGTATTAATATATGTAAAATAATATTCATTATTTTGCTCACATTTGCTATTTTTCTCATCTATAAATTGAATGAATCAATAAAATTACATTTAATAGTATACTTCTTCCAATAATATCTGTGTACAAAATTGAAACTATAGTTTGCATGTTGAGATTAGCTGAATAGTTTTAAAATGAATATATATTACTTTTCTGATACTAACTACATGATTATTATGTATAATAAATTAAAAAAAGAAAAATAACTCCTGCTGTATTATTGTACCCAGAGGAAAATACACTATTAATTGTTGGTTATATATCCTTCCAGACTATGCTTAAAATTAACTGCATGATTTTAAATTTTTATTCTAACTGAAATCACTCATAGAAGAATATTGAGAACTATATCAATACAGCTTGTAAATTTTTAAACAGCAATCAGAAATTCAAGCACAAAAGATTATGACAACTAAAAATAAAGTCAAGTTAGAATAGTCTGATGGAAAAAGTGAGCTAAATTTATAACAAGGATATTGCTGTGTCTCATTGGACTAGAAAACAGTAGTCCTCTTCATCTGTCGCTTTTCAGTAGAATTTAATTAAGGGAGTAGTTTCAGAGATTGAGGTGAGAATTAAAAGGAACCACTAAGGGAGGTCAAGGGATCTTGAATCTACCAACAGGAGGTGGCCTTCAGTACCCCTAGTCTTGAGGGTGTCTGGAGAGGTGTTTCCCAGCAAGATAATAATGACCATTGTGAAGACATGGTAACAAGACAGAGGCTAAGAAATCTCCAGGTATCTGTACCCATGCCCATTCTCCAAACCTACTAGAAGCCAGGGAACAAAGCACCCCCAATAATGAGGTCTATAAAACCAGCCAAATGGGTACAAAGCGGAGCACAAAAGGATATAGAAGGATGGTGATGGTGGGATAAATGTGATGGAACAGGGATAAATATATAGGAGTGGGGAGAGAACAGATGCACTCCAGGTGGTCTGTCATCTTCTTCCCCATTCCATCACTTAGCATCTAGAGCCTGGATCACTAGGCAATGACTCAAGGGTGCTCCTATAGCCCTGTATTTGTCTTTTATAGCAATTGTCCCATTTCATTTCTAGTTATTGGTTCACATAAATATCCACATACACCCTTCTTCATTTCCTTGTTTCTTGAAATGCTTTTCCACTGCTGTCTTACACTAGATGGAGTTTTGAGAAAATCTGATACCAGTTTAACTCCCCTCCTTTTGTGTTACTCATCTCTTCACCTGAAGAGCTTCATCACTTTTTATGTTTAACATTTAACCATTTTACTGTGATGTGTCCTGGAGTTTATCTTTTATGTTTTTATTTTTGGGGTGTTGTTTCATTTTGATTTTTGTATCAGGGATTGAATGGAGAAGGGCTTAACCACTGAACCATCCCCCCAGAGCCCCCATCTTTTTGAGAGTGGGCTTCTCTAAGTTGCCAAGGCTAGCTTTGAACTTGTGATCCTCCTGCCTCAGCCTCCTGAGTCACTGGAATTACAGGCATGCACCACCATACCTGGCTTAGAATAGATCATTTTAAATTAATTTTATGAGCAGCAGGTGGTCACATTCAAATTTAAGATTCAGTTTCTTTTTATTCTAGGAAGTTTATTTTAGATTATAGTTTTTTGCAGGGTTCCCTCATCTCAATGCTGGGGATTGAACCCAGGAGTGCTCTACACTGAGCTACTTTCTTAGCCCTTTTTATTTTTTGATAGGGTCTCAATAATTTGTAGAAGTTGTCCTTGAATTTATGATTCTTCTGCCTTGGACTCCCAAGTCTCTGGTATTAGATGGGTGTGCCATTGACCACGTTTTAACATTGGCTTTAATCCATTGCTTAAGTTTTCTTGAGAGAAACCATTTATATGTACACTGGACCTCTTTGTTTTAAAGTGTAATACTTTTTTTCAGATCCTTTTTTCCCCTCATCATTGTTATTCCCTTTCGTTTTTTCTTTCCTTTGTACACTCACAATTTATCTGTCATTTCTTAAACAGTTTTTCATTTTCCTCTACTAGTTGAGTTCTACTCTCATTACGTTTTTTCCTATTCTAACATTTGTCTCTGCCTCCTCTAACCCATCTTCCAGCCACTTCATTGCTGTATCAGATGATTACCGTCACAGAGGTGGTCAAGAGGTAAAATTACCTTCATGTTATATGTGAAGAAACTAAGGCCATAGAAGTTTAACAAAATAGATATGGGCAATGCTGTATGCTGGGTTAGAACTTGGACTGGACCTGGTTCTCTTAACAGTACCTATGGATACTTCCCCAGTTCTCCCATAAAAGCCTGAGTGGCCTGTCTAGGAACAGTATATGACACTTCCACTCAACAAATATCTGACAATCTCAGTGGTGGTTCTTGCAATATGAACAAAGGGATTCAGTAAAGGTATATAACAGTGTCACTATGTTTTCGTCAAAACAGTAGGCTGTCAGACTTTTTCACTCATGAGGATACAGTGCAGTTTCCCAGAGATGAGATGACGTGTGACATGGCAATAGACTGAATAAACAAACAAGTGAGAAAATACAGTTTTCATCCACTAAGCTGTCACTGAAGAGATTTGCAAAAACTTAGAAAATGCTAATCTTCTCACTATAGATTTTTGTTTTAAAAATTTTTATAAAATTTCGTTATCTATGTTAACATGGTTTTATCATTGCTTTTCAAACAATAAGCATCTAAAACTGAGTTTAATTTCTAATACAATAAATATTTTATATATATTCTGTCTTAAAAAGTTCCTTTGGGGTCCTCAACAATGTTTAAAAGTGAAAACAAAAAATTCAACAAATTTTTGCTGGTCTAGACTACGTGTTGACTTATAAATAGATTTCTACACTCAATTATGTATTTTTCATTTATTCATTCTTTCATTCTTCACTCAATAAAATTTTCTTGAGTCTTACGTGCATACCAATTCCAGATATTAGATACTGGATACACAATAATGACCAAAACAATAACCTATACTCCTAGTAAGGGTAGAGATCAATATATAATATATAATATGTATATTTATATATTTATATATATATATATTACAAACTTTAATACATTTTGAAAGAAAAAGAACAAGATGCTATGAGATAGAATAATAAGGGACGAGGATCCTAATATAGCTTAAAAGATTATACAGAAGAATAAGGAGGAATCACACAAAATGAGTGGGCACCTGAGAGAGGAAACAGCATGTTTTTGACATCCTAAGGAGACAGACATCTTAGTATGCCCAAGGATGCTAAGCATAAACTAGTTAGAATATAGCAAACAGACCAGAAAGGAAGAGGTTGGAAAGGGTGAGGGCTGTATGCTACGAACCACCATGTGTCATAACAACTTCAGTTTATTCTATGTGTAGTAGGAAGTCTTCAAAGGACTTCAAGCAGTGGAAAGGTATGACCTGTGGTTGTATGGGTAATATTGATTAAAAATAAATCTACTAAATTAGAAGAAGGGAACTAACAAGATTAATTTGAAATAGGATGGATGTATTGTCAAAACTTTATGGAGAAACTGGCAAACTGAGGAGGGAGAAACTGAAGAATTAAACTGCTTTAATAAATAAGATGAAGTAAGTTAAGAATACACTTGGGAGTTAGATCACATGGACTGGAGCCTATTTGAATTTGAACTTCCCAGTCACCAACCTGGGTTGTTCTGGAAAGGGGACCCTCTCTCCATGTCTACAATTTAGTGGTAGTGGTAGTAGTAATGATGTTGATAATGATGATGATGATGATGATGACTACAAGAAAGCACTGAAACAAAATAAACAATAATTGAAAGAAAAGAAATGCATGATCTAATTAGCTACTTCTAGGAAGTCTTCAAGATGGAGAAGCAATATAAGTTTCATGTAAAACAGAAATTTGGGGGAGGTGGGCATGGTAGCACTTGTCTGGAATCCCAGAGACTCAGGAGTCTGAGTCTGGAGGAATACAAGTTCAAGGCCAGCCTCAGCAATTTAGCAAGGCCCTAAACATCTTAGCAAGACCTTATCTCAAAATTAAAAATAAAAATAATAGCATTGTGACTCAGTGGTTGACTGCCTCTGGGTCTAATCCCCAGCACCAAAAACAAAACAATCAAAAAAAAAAAAAAACCCACAACCAGTACTTTGTGGGTATGGCACATCTTCTCCAACAAGGAGCCTCAGACGGAGAAACAAGCTCATTTATTATTCACTACATTTGTGCCCTTTATATGTTGGCCTTGGATCAGAACTATTTTAATGCTTATTGTTTAGATTCTTCTCCTTATCCTTACTATCATCCAGTAAAGTCAGACCTGCTTCATGAGAGATAGGGATGCAGCACAGAGAAAATAATTCAACTTATGCTTTTAAAAGTTCATTCCAACTGCTGCATGAGAACATACTGGAGAGAAAAGTACATCTGGAAAGACTCGTTAAGAGGCAATTTTAGTTGTCAGAAGGAAGGATAACAGAAGCTTGGATGAAACAGTGATGGTGGAAACAGAGGATATGCCTGTGAAACAAAGATTAGAGTTTAAAAACGGAACCTTGATGCAATCGATTGTGAAAGGTAGAAATAAAGTATTGCTCCCAAATCTCTGGTTTGTGCAGCAGAGAAAAACTGGGGGAAAGCATGTCAGGTAGGAACTTTTCCTGGTGGCTTCCATCTTCCCATTGAAGCACAAGGCAACAATAGTTGGAAATGAATCTATGAATGTGAAGTGAGGAGATTATATGAAAGATTTGAAATGGAGAGTGGAGAAAGTGCCTGCTTGGAAATCGAAGTGGAATTATGGTAGTGTAGTCATTCTCAAGCATAAATTCAACAATAGCTGCAACAATTCTGTGAGCACCTACCCTCACTTCACAAAACCATGCCTTTTTGCTTAAACCTTACAACAGCTATAGGATGTTGAAATCATTTCCCCCTCTTTACGTAAGAAGAAATAGAAGCTCAGAAAGCTTATATAATTTGCTGAGCCCATAAGTGACAGGGCAGTGAATTGAATTCAGCTCTATTAAATGTAAAAAGCCATTGCTATTTGCACATGACTGTTCCTCAAATTTCAATAGCACAGTCATACATGGATTCCTAGCATTGATTTAAATTTGTTTTTATTTTATTTAGACATGTACAAACATTAAGTTAAAATAACTCTATAGCCCTTATACAACTAGAAAGAAAAATTATAAAATAGCAAAAACAAAATTACAAGACCAACAGAATTGCAAATATCACCATTTTAAAGTATAATGTTATGCTTTGTTAAAATAATCTTTTATAATGGGTTTAATTGTGAAGTGATATATTTTTGGGTAATAAATTTCACAATTGTGATTTTATTTTGAACATAATAGACTATCAATTGAGTCACTGCCATCATTAGCATTATTTTTCCTGACACTGGACTTACTTTTAACTACTATTTTTAATATCAAATCCTTTCAATATGCACTACAAAGTACTGCATAATACTGAACAAAGAAAATTCTGTGCATTTACTATGCTTACAACTAATTAACCATTTAAGACGATACTTATGAAGGTGGAGTGTATCTGTGTGTTTAGTTATCATCATAACTACCTGAGTGCAGACAGTTTATTGAACTAGTTATACAAAGTCCTCCATTGCAACAGCTATTATAAAATTTAGGACTATGAAGTCACTTGGTTTCCTCTTGGCATCAGGGTATTTGTAAAACAAAATACAAACAAGATACTGATGTTGGTGCATTTATAAAGAAATAATCTACATTATCTCTCCTCCCAGGTTGACTGCCATCCTCCCCACCACCAAGACAAATGATACACCCCAACAAGTAGGTAATTAGCTTTGTGCACACTATCTTAAGAAAGGGCAGTAAATAAACTCATGTGAAATAATCCAGGGTTCACCGGAATAAGAGCAGCCTCCTAAATCTAATCTCTGCCTACCATCCAACCACCACATAGAGAAGCAAAGAAAGGAAATAAGACTATCAATCATCCATGTTAAAGCCTAGGCTGGGAGGCAAAGAACACAGTACAATATAATACAATAAGCATGTAAATGAGGCAATACACAACCAACACTAGCAGAGCCAGCCTGGGATCCCACTCAGGAATACACAGTGAGGTAGGGACCACACAGAGGAGAGGTGAGGAGGGTGGGGGCCTAAACATAGAGGAACACAGATGAAATCAACACCAGAGAGAGATGCTCGTTGAATGGGAGAAATGGTTAACAAGTCTGTGGACTAGAGAATGAGCTCCTGGAAAGTTAAAAAGAAGATCAAAAACTGCATGGGACTGATGGTGGTCCCTGTGGGAAGATATATATCATAAGGAGAAAAAAGAAGTGAGCAGATGAAATACAAAGACAAAAAAAGAAAAAAATCAGAAGACATCACCTTCTTTCCTCACCCTTTCCCCTCAATAAAATCATGCAAAATTTTAATATCACAAAAGAAATGGTACACTTAACTGAGACATCTTGGAAACCATCAAAACTTCAAAAGAGACAGAATTGTCTCCCATGAAATGGGAGACATCCAAAATAAGAGAAATGGCGGAAGTCATTCTTAAAAGATCTATGAAAGAGAAAAGACTAAACATATTTTAGCTCATTAAAAAAGTAAATAACACAAAGCAGAGAAAAGCTGCAATGCAATGTCCTAACCTAAACTGAATGTCTTTATACACTCATGTGAAAACTTTTTTAAAAGGTTTTGAATAAAATATTGAAATCTCAAAACATAAATGGACAACAACTGGAAACTATCAGATGAGTGAACTTAACTTTAAGGAAATTGAAGGCAACACAAAATCACCTTGGAAATGAAAGCCAAATTTAATTACAATGTTTTCAAGAAAATATATACAAATGAAAATACAATAAGGAGAACTGAAAAGAATGAAAACATCCAAAAACATGGTAAGGAGGTTGAAAGGGGGCAGGGCGGGAACGATAGAGAAAGTGATAAATAGATAAGCAAAGATCTAACAACTTTATTGAGTCCCCAAGAGGGAAAAAAAGGAAGAAAATATTTAAAACTATAATCCAAGAAAACTTCACAGGAATAGCATAAAATTCAAATCTACACATTGAAAGGGCCTTTAGATATTAGGAAAAATAATTCTTAAACCTCTAGACAGAAAAATTGGAAGACATGGAACTTAAGCTGATTGTTTTGGGGTTTTGTTGTTATGGCTGTTATGTGTTGCTGGTTTTTTTGGTTTTTTGTTGTACTGGGGATTGAACCCAGGGCCTTGAGCATGCTAGGGAAGTTCTCTACCACTGACTTACATACTGCTATGTACATATATGAATATATGTATATCTACAAACCACCAAAATAAATAAATAGAAGGAAGACCACAGGAGTAGAAGGGTAACAAACGAAGAAACAAGGAGAGGGAAAGAGGAAGTACTAGGGACTTAAATGGAGCAAATTATCTTCCATGTATGTATGTTCATGTGAAACTGAACCTCACTATTGTGTATAGCAATAATGTGCTAATACAAGCATTAATAAAAAGACTGAGTATACAAAGAGGAAAAATCAAATTTTCATCAAGTATCTCAGTAGCAACAAAGAGTAAAACCATAGTGCAATAATATCTTCAAGCAACTGGAGAAAGAAAGTACAAGCTGAAGAGTTCTTAAATTTTATTCATTCTATCAAGCATCAAGTTATAGAAAATAGTTTAAACATGGAAAATCCTCAAGAATTACTGTTCTCACAAATCCTTGAAATATCTGCTACAGAATGAGTGTCACACTATCAAGAAATGACTGGTGAAACTTTAGCAAAAGAATGAAACTGTATATTAAACACACATAAAGGAAACATGAGTATAAGATAATATTAGCCACACTACTGGAAAACAAATGTTACTGCTACACATTCTGACAATGTAAAAACAACAAGTAAAACAAGAGAGAAGGGAAAGAGAAAGAGGAAAAACAAAGAAGTAAAATGAGTGCCCCAAGGTTATGAGATGGAAACCACAATATATTTCTTTGTAGACAACAAACCAATGAACCAAAATATACCAATCTCAAGTAAGAGTTCAGAAGATGCTACAAAAAGTATGAAAAAATATTCAAACCTGCTAATACAGCAAGATAAAAAGAGGAGAACAACATATCTCATAGAGGAACAAATATGATAAATATAGCAGAAATTAATATAAGCAGAAAACATAAAAAATAGTATGAAGAAGTTGAGACCACATTTAGGAGCCATAATGGTAATTTGATTCAAACAAAAAAGATTTCTAGGCTGATTCTCAGAATGAAAGTCTACACTATAAACAGAAGACACATCTAAAACAAAATGACCAAAAAGACTATGCATAAGGGCAACAAAAAGTAGATATATATGCAATGAATGCAAACTTTGAAAGAACAGGATTTGCCACACAGTTATCAGATACACAAGCATAATTCATGCCAACAATAATTCAATGAAATACATTAGAAACTTCATAATACCAAGTCCCACAATTTACAATAAAGATCTGAGCACCATTTATAAAGTAGCAACTAAAAACATGCAGAGAGAAAGTGACATAAATGGACCCATAACTCTTATCCTGATAGGGCCACATAGAGAAAACCTAAATATCCAAGATTTAAATGATAACAAGGTAAGTCTCATGAATTCATATCAAGTTGTATGATCTTCAAATGAAAACATTTTTTAAAAATCAATTGACAACTATTATATATATTCAAAGTGTGTAATATGATTTGACACACATATATATACATTGTGATATCACGAATTTACAAATTAATAACCATTATACTATGCATTAGATCCCCAGAATTTGCTCTTAACCACATAAGAAACATCATGAAAACTCAATTCAAAAACATCTGAAGTACTTACACAGAATAAAATATAAACATTATCTTATCACAATGCAATAGAATTAGGAAATAATTTAAAACTTCTCTCACCTCAAAATTGAAAATATCTGTTAAACAATTTGAATAAGGAAATAGCAAAATGTAGAACTTCTGAAATCAATCATAATAGAAGCTCTACACATCATTATCAATGGGATAAAATACAAGCATTGGTCAAAGAAAACTGAGCCTCATATTCTTACAGAATAAAAACAAAATAAAAATGTTAAATTACCAACTGAAAAGAATTGGTAAAGAATGAAAAATTAAAAGGAGGTATAAGGAAAGGAAAATGTGTAATTTAAAATACTAGGAAAATAGTAGATATAATAGAAATATTGATTCCTGGAATACATAAAATAGATAAACTCATAAGAAAGGAGAAAAGCATAAAAGCAACAAATGACAAGAGTGATAATTTATACATTTTTAATTCTGAGGGATAATTTTGTATAATTCTGTACAAATTTAAAATCTGAGTCCAGAGCTAGCCAATAAAGCTTCCACAATGATAGAAGTACTGCAACCGCACTAACAGCTACCAGCCATGTGTCTAATGAGCACTAGAACAGTTAACATGACTTGACTGAGAAACTCAATTTTTAATTTCATTATAAGCAATTCAAATTTGAATCTCCTCCTAAAGCTGCTGGCTATCACATCAAAGCACAAAGAAGTAGATAAAAATCAATGTTTTCCTCAAAAAATGTTATTTATCCAAGTAAAAAATATTTTTTAAATCTTAGACTAATGCTGTATAAAAATGGAAAAAGTTATCACAGCATCTCAGCCTCCCTCCCTCTGACATGCTGCAAAGGAAGTAAAAGCTCTTTGTAACTGAGGAAACAGCAAATTACCGCCCAGGGTCCAAATCTTGCCATTGCTTGTTTTTGTGCAATCTAGGAACTGAAAATATTTTTTAAATTTTTAAAGAAAAAGTAATGTGCAACAGAGCCCTTATGTGGTGTATGAAATCTAAAATATTTAGTATGAGGTTCTTTACTAAAAATGTTTGCTGTCTCCTGAGCTATAAGAATCATTGAATTTTTAAAAATCACCATTTGGCAACCAATGTATTGAAAGGTAGAAGAAAGAAATGAAACTTAAAACCACAGGCAAAAAGATTAGAAAAAATTATGTTCATATATTCTTTAATTACTCGTCATTCTTTTTCTATTAATTACAAAGGTAGAAACTTCGTTAAAATAAAGAGATCAAACAGCTTCACCTATGTTGGGACAAACTGGCATGAACTTCCTGAGTTAATTCAGTTGGAAATATGTAATATTTGCCAAATGTTTGAACCACACTAATTCAAAGGAAACAACTAGACAAATCACTTAGCAATAGTGCAAAAGTCAGTTACCACAACTCATCAAAAGCTCATGTTTGGAAAGATGAGAAAAGGCAGAAAATGAGCAATGTTCTAGATTAAAGAAGATATGTGGCAAGAGAATCCAGCGAGCAGTTCCTTACTGAAATAAAGAATATTGGAGACATTTACATTTAGACTGCAAGTTGCATAATATTAATTATCAGTGGCAAATGTCTTCCCTGGGATTTTCATTATTGTAGTTATATAGGAGAATATACTAATTCTTAGGAAAAATACCCAAGTATCTCAGGAATATTTTCTTGATGCATGCAATTCACTTTCCAGTAGTTCAGGTCCCCAAATTGTGTGTGCACAAAGGAGACAGAGAAAAAGCAAATGGCAGAAAATAATGATTGGCATCTGTAGGTGAAGGGAACATGAGTCTTTATCACACTACTTTTCAACTTTTCTATGGGTTCAAAATTATGTTAAAAGTTGGAAATTTTTAAAGGCATTTATTTATCCAGAATGAGCATTATCTTCCAATTTATTTGCTGGCTTTAGGTTTCCTATAGCTCTCTAATGCGCCGAGACGTCCCCACAAAACAAAATAAGCCATCAGTGTAAAACACAAAAGCCAAACAGTTTTTTTCCAGTGAATAAGAAAAATCACAGCAAAATTACTTATTGGCAAGTGATATTCTTATAAATTGTTATTCTTCTATTGCAATGGAGCCAATTACTGCCTGTCAGCAGCTACTAACAGAAAGAAACAAACAGGCAGAATTTATGTGCAATTACACTGAGGCAAATTTCTTATACTCTGAATATGTTAGGCATTAATAAGAGAAGATGCAGGAGGTATTTTTTCATAATTTACAAGACAAGGAATCACATTATCTTCTTCTATTACATGATTAAATATACCAAGAAACATACATTCTGGTTTATAGTTCTAATAGACAAGTATACAAGGTATGTAAGCAACCCTGTCACTTCTCATCATTATAATCACCTCAATCTGAAATGGAGCAAAAAATTATAAGTGTCGGAAAGGACACTGGCCTAAGTACCAGAAGACCACAGTATGGCTTAGCTTTAAATAGCACATTATTTTTTATTAATCACCCCTTCACTTGCTTTAGTTTTCTCATCTGTAAGATGTATCAGGTGAATCAGAATCAATGGTATTCATTTCTCAAGAACTGTGGACAAAATTGCAATTTAAAATAATTTTATAAAAAAAAATAAAAATTCAAGCCAGGCATGGTGGTGCACACAGGTAATCCCAGCAAGTCAGGAGGCTGAGGAAAGAGAATCGAAAGTTCTAGGCTCACCTCAGCAAGACCCTGTCTCAAAATAAAAAGTAAAAAGGTCTGAGGATATAGTTCAGTGGTAGAATGTCCCTAGATTCAATTCCCATTCGTAAAAAGTTAAAATTGAATTTGATGTAGATATTCATCCTTAGAACCCAATGGGATGAAAAGATCATGAAACCAAAGAGCAGATAAAATAGATTAGCCTGATGGAGTGACCGCTTTCTAGACTACAGAGCAGGACCTTGTAAGCAGTGTCACTTGGCCAAAAGGCCAATCTATGAAAATTCTATATGGGAGATGACCCCAGAAGAGAGGAGGTGGTTAGATTTGAACAGTAAGATTTCCATTTACTCCTTATCATCTGATGTGACTATTCTATCCACAGTCACAAGAATCCTTATATATTTGGCATGGTTGTAAAAACAAACCAAAAGAAAAAAATCCATCAATACGAACTCTAAAATGGAGCAATATTTGGCACAGAGGTAGCAACAGATATTTAGGCCTCCAGACAGAAGAAGAGTAAATCCCGAGGAAGAAAATACCCCCAAAACAGTGGAATCAGGACTATAAGAAAACTTTGCCTAACCTTTTGCGAAATGGCAGCCATCACGTGAGTGAAGCAGGAGTTAATTCAAACATAGACTAGAAGTGAGTAGAACACTTGGAAAATGAATTATTTGGTTAACTTTATGTGAAACACCTGTCAGTCTCTCTTCACAATTCAAAGTTAATTTTTTTTTTTAATACACAAGTTTTCCTTCCTAAACAGGAAATCCCTTCAACACTACTGAACCTTCCTTTGATTATTTTATCTCCTATGATAATTCCACATCATTATTTTAAGCATCACCCCTGACAGGATATGTACATAGGAGATGTGAACATTGAACTGAATCTGAAAAGGTCCTGTGTCCCTCTGGAAGATGACTTTTGAAGGGAGACAAATCTTAAGCATGATCTCCTTGTTATGCTTTGCCCTCCACCTTGTGATAAAGTTCAAATGTGGCAAAAGGCACAAAGTGTTCAGGCAAGTAGGGGGGTTGTTCGTTTACATTCATCTAATCATGCTTCTACTATATCTGACTTCAAAGCAAAGTAACTTAAGATTCACATTCCCTACCTCGGTCGCCTCATTCTTTAACAAAGCCATTCAAGCAACATTTCTGTGCTTCACTTTTGCAAGGGAGTTGCGAATGCTTTTAACAGTCAGCGCATTTTGTTTTTCAACATAAGAATTTAGAAAGCAGGAATTCTACTCACAACTGAACTTGCCTGAATTGGCAGACACTATTTTAAAATCTAATTCTACTGTAGAACAAACCCAAATTGAAAAGTTTAGAACATATAAAGTATATTGTTTGCACTGGGACACTGTATTCATCAGCCAAGTTTTTTAATATCTTTTTATATATTTTTATATATTCCAGCATTTATATATTCTCCTGGCATTCTTCCATTAGATTATATGTACACAGAGCAGTTTACACAGACTCTAAATGGCACTGGCATCAGTATCTAGCAATGTAAAAGAATTTCTACATATATAAAAATCAGGCTGAGAATAAATTTGATTCTGAATATTTAATATTGAATCTCTTAAAATAAGATGCTTGCTTACTCATCTTGTATTTAAAAATGGAAATGGCATATGAATGGACAATTGGCATTGTTGTGACCAAAATACCTGACATGAACAGCTTAAAGGATAAAAAAAATTTATTGTGGCTCAGTTTCAGAAGTTTCCATCCATAATCAGATAGCTCCACTGCTCCAAACAAAGAAAATCTTTTAGGGAATAGAATATTTGAGTATTTTAGCAAAGAAATTGCTCAAATGTCTATTGTACTTAATTGGCACATAACAAATTGATTCAATGTATCAGAAACCAAGAGACTTCTATACTACAATCAGATTATAATACTATTTACTGTTATCCTTTCTTTCTTGTGTTGTTCCTCCCTACCCATTTCTACTCATCTCTCTCTTTCTCTGGAAATTGTTCAAGACTGAGATTCCAGTGACTGATCTGTATCTGTTGTTCATTTCTGAAACCTGCTTAGCACCCTGGACATACCAGCCTCTCCTTCACTTAGCTATCTGTTGACTTGAAGCATCTACCACTCAGTCCTTTGGTACCAGTGGTATCCAATATCTGCCTTAAACTCCTTAGATAACTGTTTCATTACTTCTGAGTTTTAGAACAGAGATGTCACAGCTTATACCTGGCTTAGGTTCTGACATCAGTCTAAGGGGTGAAATATATATCATTGATATTACTCTTGAAAATCCCATAAAAAAGAAAAAATGTTTCCACAATAAATGCACTGCTGTTTTTCCCTCCAGCATTTGAACTATTTGCTACGAATAGCTTGGTTTTCACTTTATGGAATACAGTGTCCAAAATAGTATTGTGTTGAAATGCTGAAGTTCCTCATTATTTTGTGAGATACTGACATAATGAAGGCATGAAAAACTCAAGATCCAGTAAAGGACCGGTCATTTTTGCCCATTGACTGAAAACACAGTTGACTGACATGCATGATTTCAAAGTTTATTTTTCCTTATTTATTTAGTCTTCATTGGTTCATTTATACGGGTCCTGGCATTTAATCTAATTCTTTTAAATTAAATGCATTCATAAAATTTGACCCAGTAGATTTGACATGGATAGGATATCCATAAGATCAATTATCCCTAACAGGTGGCAAGACTTGCACAAATATAGCTTGCTAAAACCCTGTCCCTGAACTTACTCCACATGGCTTCAGTTTTTCCAGACTGTTTCAATTCACATATTTCCACTCACCACAGTTCCACCCACTTACAAATTTAAACCTACTCCAATTTAATAGCCCATGTCTGGTGTCCAGCTTTGCTACTTTGTGTGGGTATAGACCTCCAAGGGGGTCTGCATTTCCATGCAGCTACTGGATTATGATACAGAACATTGAATTTGCATAAATATATTAGCATTTCACAAGTCAAATAAACCTTGGAAATGAAGTTTCACCAATCTTCTCTTGGTTCATTAATGTTATTAGAAAATCTACCCGTATGGGAAGACTTTGAACATGAGAGAATTAACACAGTTGAACTAATTCAATCATTGTGTCAATTTATAGCATGAAGAAATTGGTAAACTACATTTTAATTATACAGGTTCATTACTTATGTGACATTTTAAAATTCATTCACCCAGTAATTAATCTGGGCAAAGTGTTTTTAATAAATTACAACCAGATACATTACTCTAACATCAGTTCCTTTCAGCATACTTTTCCCTATCCTATCTGACATTTGTAAAAATATCCCTGGGGTCACATATATTCAAATTCCTAAATTTACCAAATTGTGCGAGTGTTTTTAAATATATTAGTTCAGTACGTTACCAAAGACAAACTAAGTTACTCAATAAGCAAATAAGTATCTGAAAACGTTAGTGTTCATGGATTATTTATTTTTAAAGATGCAACAAATGGAGAGGTAAAGAGTAGGCTACAAAGTCAGCATGTTAAGTTCAGGAGCTAGCTGGACGATTTTAGCAATTATAAAGCTCAAGATGCAAAATCATTCTCCCTTTCCAGAAAATAAAAAGTTTCTAAAATAAAAATATTAAGCATTTGAAAGGATATATTTTTTCTATCACTTTTTTTCTGACAGGTCTAAATTCCATATTATCTATGTGCTCTTTTGCAATAGTTCTAGTGATGAATCTAGTTTTAAAATACACAGGCTGGGTTCAAACTTTTCATATTCTGAAGTTGCCCTGCATTTCTACCAAGCTGAATACTTGAGGAATGCTTTAAAGACCACCAGACTTTTGTATTTTTAAAGAAAAGTTTATATTGGCATACAACACAATGTGTATCAATCATATCCTATTTTGTACCTGATATTCCACAGTTTAATGCATATTCAGTGAATGAATGATTGGAGAAATAGCCGAGTACCTTTGTAACTGTGTTTCTGCAAGTGAGAGATGACATGGCTTTTCTAAGACAAAAAAATGGGTCCCTTCAGCTCACCACAATACACCCAGAGCTCTAGAGGTCTAACAAACTAAGTATTTCCTCAAACATGAACGCTTATATGCCCCATAGTAAGTTCCATTTAAAAATGCCTATCTGTTGTATGCAAGTGAAGTTGTTTCCAGATTAAGATAGATCAATACAACCATAAGATGCTTACCTCATTGTAACCACAAAAGAAAAAAAAACTAACATATATATGAAAGATGAGAAGCAAGGGATCAAAAATACACCACAACAGAAAATCATGTATTCGCAAAAGACAGCAAGACAAGGAAAAGAGGATCTACAAAACAGACAGAAAACAACAAACAAGAGGTCAGTAGTAAATTTTCACCTATTAATAGTTACTTTAAACGTAAACAGTCTAAATTGACCAGTCAAAATCCATAGAATATCTGAACAGAGGGGTTAAAAAAATACTAAGATCCAGTTATATGCAGCCTATAAGAGACTCATTTCACTGGTAGAGACAATTAAATAAATACTGAAAGTGAAGAGATAAAAAAAGATGGTCAATTAAAACAAAAACGAAGAGATCAGGAGTAGCTACACTTGTCAGATAAAATAGACCAAGTAAAAAACCATCAAAAGGGGGCTGGAGTGATGGTTCAGTGGTTCAGCGCCTGCCTGATTGGTTCAAACCCCAGCACCAACTACACAATGACATCATGGAGCAAGGAAGGCCACATGAAAAACTGAATAAAATTGATTCTCCCTTTCTCACTGTCCCTCTCTTACAAAATCAAAAGAAATGAAGGTCTTTATATAATGAGGAGTTAATTAATCAAGAGAATATAACAATTGTAAATATACTTGTACTCAATTTAGCGTGACTATAAAAACATAATAGATCTGAAGGGAAAATAGATAGCAATGCATTAATAGTAGGTGAATTCAATATGCCATTTTCAGCAATGGGTAAATCATCTACATAGAAAATCAAAAAGGAAACACTGTAGAACATCACTGTAGACCTAACAGACATCCTAGAAGATTCTATCTACAGTAGTAGAATCCACATTCCTCTCAAGCCCACATGGAACATTCTCCAGGATAGATCATATTTAAAGCCATAAAACAAGTGCTACATTTAAGAAGACAGAAATCACATCAAATACCTTTTCAAACCTCAATGGTATAATCAATAACAGGGAAAAAAATGGAAAATTCTCATACACAAGCAACATGCTCCTGACAAATGAATCAAAGAAAAACAATAAAAGAGAAACTTTAAAATATCATGAGAAAGAGCAAGGGCAAACATCATATAACTGCATTTGCTGCACCCCACAGGTACAAGAGGAAGATTTATAATGATAATCACATAGTAAAAAAAAAAAAAGAAAGCTCTCAAATAAATAGCATTGTACTTTAACTAGAAAAAGAACAAACTAAACCCAAGTTGAAAGGATAGAGACAATAAAAATCAAGTATAGAAAAACTATATAAGAATATAAACTGAGTTAAACAACAAAATTGACAAATCTTTAGACTAAAAAACAGAGGATTTAAATAAATATAATCAGAAATTAAAGTGTAAACATTACAATGGAAGCCTCAGAAATAAAAGAGGATTATAAGGGACTATGCCAATAAATAACCTAGTGGAAATGGATAAATTCCCAGAAGCCTAAAACCCACCTTGATTGAGTCAAGAAGTAGAAAGCCTACACCGACCAGTTACAGAGTTTGAAGCAGTAAATAAAAATGTCCCATCAAAGACAAGCCCAGGACCACATGGCTTCAATGATGAATTCTAACAAATTTTTAAAAAACTAATACCAAATGGACAAAGGACCCAAATAGATTTATCTCCTAAGAAGATATAGACGAGATCAATTAAATGGTGTTCAACATCAGCAATCAGAAAAATGCAAGTCAAAGCCACAATGAGTTATTTCACACCACCTAGGATGGCTGTTAATAAAAAGTTAAGAAGATAAGTCAGGGTGAAAGTTTGGAGAAAAGGAAAGCTTTGTATACTGTTCGGGGGGAATGCAGATCGGTGCAGCTCTTCTGGAAAACTGTATGGAGATACCCAAAGAAAATAAAAGTACAAGTGCATTTGACCCAGTAATCCCTCTTCTTTTAGCAAAGATATGGAAAGAATCTTAAGTATCTGGATTGGATCAATGGTGCTCACGTGCACTAGATTATTATTCAGCCTTAAAGAGAGATTCTGCCCTTGGCAATGACATAGATAAAACTAAAGGATGATATGCTAAGTGAAATAAACCAGACAAAAATTATTTTTAGAAAACATAACAAAAAAGCAGAGTACAATTGTTGGCAGGGTCATGGGGAAAGTAAGGAGATATAGGTTAAAGGGCACAAAGTTATAAAGGATGAGTAAGTCCAGAAATCTAACACATAGCATGAGGACTACAATTTATAATTTATCACTGAAAACTTATCAAAAGAGTAGATTTTAAGTACTTTCAACCACCAATAAGATGGTATCTAGGGGACACAATTAATATAGTAATTTATTTGACTGTCCCAATTACTTTAAGATGCATATATATCTTAAAATATCTTTTGTGTACTTTAAGTTTACACATTAAAATATTACTTATTTTAGAAAATAAAACTATTTTTCATACATTTTCTTGATACAACTTGTAATTTTATATAATTGTTTTTAAATAAGTTTATGAAGATTTTATACATTTAACTATTAATATAATGAATATCAACAATTAATATGATAAATGTAAATAAATATAACACACATTAAACATAATACAAATGAAAAGTAAAGAAAAATGTCTGTCCTGTTCTACTGGAAAATCTGCAGGGACTATATTCTAGAAGTCCAGGTAAAATTAAGTGAGGGGGGGGAAGTAATTTGGGTTGACATAATTACCAAGGCATAAAAGAATCTGCCTGTGAATCACCCACCACTTCAGCATCCTAGGAATTTCTAAAAACAAGACCCTAAACAATCCAAATCCGGAAAAGAATTAAAATTTTCCCATTGAAATGTGTTGCTTTGTTCACTAGTAACTGGGAATTTTTAGAAACTAGGATGAATTCTCTGTGCTCTCAATATGCATTCAATGGTATCTCATTAAAATGTTCCTGAATTTATCTGTGAACCTAATCAATAAGTTGTGATATGAAGTAAATGCTTAAAAATTCGCTAGAAGTATTCTTCCCGAGGTATGAGTGTTTTTAAATGCCATCTAATGAGGCAGCGTGGGTTGACTGCCTATCACCTGCCTTTCTTACATACCCCCCCCCCCGTGACATGCGTCAGAGCTCCTAAGCTGGTAGATAGGAGTATGATATCATCATTCCTTTTCATTTCCCTAAAGTGTTCTCCAAACTATTACTGTGAATTAGGGAGGTGGCAAAAGCGAAATGGACAAGAATCTCTCAGAGGAATAAAGCACAGCAAGGCAAAGAGCCCAGGAGATGCCATTGTGAAGCCACCTGTGTTCTTAGACACCAGGGGCTTGCGCTCCCCTTAGAGATTGGCTTCATTTCCTCAGAGATAGAGGGGATGAAATTATACACAGGGATAAAGGAAGAATAAGTTTTAACTTGATCTTTCAAACTGATGTGAAATAAAATATAACCAAATCATACATGCAAAACTGATTATTCTCCTCCTCCACATCATCTGCGGATCTTTTACCATGTGCCAACAATAGATCAGTGTTTTGCGTGCAACCTCACAAAGCCTTTATGAGCCCTGTGCTCGCGAATCCAATTTTATCAATGAAACAGAAACGTAAAGTAACTTGTCTATATCCCTATGCTAGTAAATATCAGTTTCCTAACATTTCAAAGTAGCAGTCTTTCAAAGGAGCAAAGTACACACTAGAGTGGTCTTAAAGTAAGAATATTAAGTAATGTTTGGATGAGAGAAAATTAAAGGGGTTAAAGGAAAAAGAGAAAACGTAGGCTGGGAAGAGGAGAATTTGGGAAAATCCCGTTTATGGTATAATTAAGAGGCCAATCAGGCCAGCAAGAAAGAATGATAGCAAGTACCTGGGGACAAACTAGACAAAGGTATCTGAAGACCAAGATAAAAACTGTGGCAATTATAAGCCACTGAACATTTTGATCAAGGAGTCCAACATTTGATTGGATAATGCTTGTTTTAAGAAAATAAAATACATGCCCACTAGAATTAGAGCTAACATAAATAAAATAAACCATCTGGTTAAACATCTTCAATTCAAGGATCAAACAATGAGAAGTAAGCTGAAGATCTATATTCTTCATTTAGAATTTGAAGAACAAAATAGGTTTGCAGTTTAGCTAAGGAAAACAATCAGTAACTTCCTTTCAATATGACCCCTTTAACCTGCTCTATTGTATTCTCTGTGAATGAATGATCTAAAAAAAAAAAAAAAAAAAAAAAAAAAAAAAAAATAGATTCCTACCCTTTAGTAGGGCAAGGAAGCAGCGTATGCGTTATGGTCAAAGAAAACAGATTTAGGACAAGGAAGAAACACAGACTTGGGAAAAGTCATATGCCCTGTGATAATCATGTGACTGAAGAGTCCCAGAAGACCCTTCAACCATGTCTGCATGCTGACATATGGTGGCTCTCCAGTTGATGGCATAAAACTTCCTAGGCACCCAGCACAGAGAATACAGATCAGAACAAATCCAGAGTCACCTCCCCCAGGGAAATGCTTGCCTTTTCAGGTCTTCTGCACCTTCCGGTAGTCAGCTCCATCAGATCACCTTTCCCCTCTCATTTCTGACCACGGACTTCTAGAATTTCCCAGTACGTGATACTGCAATATGCACTTACATATGCTTGCAGAAGCAACCACAAAACAGTCCCAGAAGTGCAGTGTTTCAAAACTGAGAAGAGAATTTTGATTTGTTTCATATACTGTTTGATTTTCAGGCTGGCACTGCAAATGCATGCTTCACGCCCACCTGAATCCTCCCTGCCTCTGGGAAGACTTCAACTATAGGCTCCTGAAACAGAGATAATCTTTCTTAAAAAGGGCCAAAGTTCCAAAAGCTATGACTGACAAATTTGATTTCTCTTGACATTGAAAAATTATGAAAATGACATTGAGTGAATGCATTCACATACATGAGAAAACAGATACAGAAATGCAAATAAAAATTCTGAAAGCTGTCTACCATCAAAACAAAACAGATCGGGCTGGAGCAGCTGCTCAGCGGTTACAGTCCCTGCCCAGCATACGCGAGTATGCGAGTTCAATCTCCAGCACCACATTCACAATGAAGTTTCAGAGCAACAGAACCCACGTGAAAAACTAAATGAAATTGTTTCTTTCTCTCTCTCACTGTCCTTTTCTTTAAAAAAAAAAGATTGATAATTTTCTCTGCTGTATTTTCTCCCAATCAGCTTCTTTAGACAGATAAAACATTTAAAAAGCAACTTGTACTATTATAATAATTACAACAGTTATTTTTAAAATTGATACATTATACTAGTATAATTCATTGTGATATAGTCATACATGTACATGGCATAACTTGGTCAATTTCATTCCACAGTTCCTTCCCTTTAAACATCCTTCCTCCCACAAACCCCACCTCAACTCATTTCCTCTACTCCATAGTTCTCCCTTCTATCTTCAGGAAATTCCCCTACCCCACCATCTTTTATAGTCCCTATTTTTCTCTTGTTTCTGCATGTGAAAGAAAACATTCAGTCCTTGAATTTGCAAAGTCTGGCTTATTTCACCTAGTGATATTCTCCAGCTCCATCTATTTACCAACAAGTGAAATCATTTCATTCTTCTTTTGGCTGAGTAAAACTCCATTGTGTACATTTACCACATTTTCTTTATCCATTCACCTGTTGACAGACACCTTGGCTGGTTCTGTAATTTGACTGTTGTGAATTGTATGACTATAAACACTGGTATGCATGCTGAATTTAGTTCTTTACGGTAAACCACAAGGAGCAGGACATTGGGTCTATGGTGAATTCATTCCTAGTTTTTTGAGGCATCTCCATACTGTTTTCCACAGCCTGTACTAATTTGCAGTCCCACCAATAATGCATAAGTATACCTTTTCCCATAAATCCTCCGCAGCAATTGTTATTTCTATTCTTGATGTGTTACAACCTTCTAAAGTACTTGTTCCTCCAAGTTTTCTGATTTGCTTCTTTCGAAAGCACTCGAACAAACGCTTTCTGGTTTTTAAATTAACGTCTCTCACATGGGCATTTGCCTTTGTTTTGTTTCACATGTCTTTGCAAAGCAAGTTTTTGTCACTGTTTGACTTCCTAAGCGATTAACTCAGCTCCTAAGGCTAAGTTTCTACACTATTTTGCCTACATTCTGACAGGATAAGCATTTTCTCTGGGGACAACTCCACAGAACACCTGCCACGTGCTTAAAGAATGGTCAGTGTATTTTTTATGTCCATATGCACCCAATTAAATGTAGCTTATATTACAAGGAACACAAATGTTTCCTTTATTTCAAAACTAAAATTAGGAAAAGATTCCTCAGCCAGCTCCACACTGCTCTCTTATTTATTTCCTCCCATCTCTAGGGTGCAGGTCTAACAGTGCTGAACATCTGTCTCACTGTCCGCCATTTCTTTTGGTGCTTCTCATAGCTTTTTTGTTTTGATATCACAGTGCCTCTCTCCCCCACAAGCACCATCACTCAAAGCATTAAATGAGAACCACCCTGACAGTGATCATTGATGGTTTCATTTAATTCTTACAAAAACTCCTTTTAAAAAACCTTAAAACTCACGGAATGCAAGTTAGCAATAGGGAGCAGAGTGTGTGTGTGTGTGTGTGTGTGTGTGTGTGAGAGAGATGTGGTATGTGTGCATGTGTGGTGTGCGTGCGTGTGTGGTGTGTGTGGTGTGCAGTATGCATGGT
>PVKS010016267.1:0-38792 GCA_004027875.1 Aplodontia rufa
GCACTCCTGGGGATAATTGCAATATCCAGAATATATACACATTTTATACACATTTTATATTATTTTGTTAAAATCTTGTAAGGTTGTTCAAAAATTAAAAATTAAAAAAAAAGAATGCCTTCATACTGTCCCAGAGTTTTTGGTATGTTTCCTCATTCTCATTCAATCCCAAGAACTTCTTAATTTCTGCTCTCATTTCCTCTTTTACCCATCCTTCATTTAAGAGGTAATTATTCAATTTCCATGTAGTTGAGTAGTTTCTGTTGTTTCTCTTGTTGTTGATTGCTAAGATCATAGCATTATGATCTGACAGAATGCATGTGATTATATCCACTTTTTATATTTGTTAAGATTATCCTGGTGAGCTAGGATGTGGTCTGTTTTAGAGAAGAATCCATGAACTGCTGAGAAGAAGGTAAATTCAGCTGTCTTACGATGGAATATTCTGTAGATGTCTGTTAAGCCCGATTAATAGAGTTGTTCAGATTGGAAATGTCTTTATATATTTTTTGTTTTGATGATCTGTCTAGAGTTGATAGTGGTGTGTTGAAGTCTCCCAGGATTATTGTGTTGAGATCAATGAGGGGATTAATGTCCTTAAATATTTTTTCCATATATTTGGGGAGGTTGTAATTGGGGGCATAAATGTTAATTATCGTTCTATCTTCTTGATCGACTGCCCCTTTTAGTATGATAAAGTGACCGTCTTTGTCCTTTCTGACTAGTTTTAGTTGGAAATTGATTTTATCAGAAATTAGAATTGCCATGCCAGCTTGCTTTTTTGGGCTGCAGGCCTGGTAGACATTTTGCCAACCTTTCACTTTCAGCCTGTGTCTATTTTTGAATGTCAAATGTGTCTCTTGGAGGCAACATATTGTTGGATTTTGTTTTTTGATCCAGTGGGCCAGTCTATGCCTTTTAATTGGGGCATTGAGACCATTCACATTCAAAGTTAGAATAGATATGGGAGGCTGAGTCTCAGACTCTGTATCAATTACAGACTTTTGAGTCATCTTGGAAGTCAATTTGTGTATAATATGATTATTGACTCGCCCTTGTTTAAGGATTTAACATATCATTGGCATTTTCTTCTGAATGAAGAACATCCTTGAGAATATTCTGCAGTGCAGGATTTGTATTCATGTATCTTGCTAGCTTGAGTTTGTCGTTGAAGTATTTAATTTCCCCATCACATTTGAAGCTGAGTTTTGCAGGGTATATTATCTTTGGGTGGAAGTTGTTATTTTTTAACACTTGAAAGATATTGTTCCAAGCTCTTCTGGCCTTCATTGTTTGCTCTGAAAAATCCACAGTGATCCGAATTGGTTTGCCTCTGAATGTGATTTGGGGCTCTTCTCTAGCTGCTTTTAGAATTCTCTCTTTAATTTCCCTGTTATTCATTTTGAATATGATATGTCTTTGTGAGTTTTTCATTTGATTAGGCCTATTTGGTGTTCTATAAGTATCTTGGATGTGATATACTGGATCAATTGTAAAATGAGGGAAGTTCTTGCTTATGATTTCGCTTAAGAGTTTCTTGATGCCTCTTGTTTGCTGTTGGGAGTTTTCCTCCAGGCCAATGATTCTCAGATTATTATGCCTCATTTCATCAAATATTACTTGGAAGTTCTGATTATGTAATATAAGTTGTTTATCCTGTTTATCTTCTTTGAGTTTGACATTGTTTAGCCAATCCTCATTTACCAATGTTTGTTCTTCAAGAGCTGAAGTTCTATTTTCAGTGGAGTATACTCTGGTGTTGGTATCTTCCATTGAAGATTTGATTTGGTTAACCATGTTTTTCAATCCTTATAGCTCTGCCACATCTCTTTTCAGAAAGTCTATTTCTTTGTATAGTTGATCCTTCATCTCATGGAATTGCTCCCTTATTTCCCTGTAGAAGTTGTCTCTCATCTCTTGAAATTGTTCTCTGATCTCTTTACTTATTTCATCTCTCAACTCTTTGACTGAATTACTAATCATAATGTTGATACAATATCTTTGGTTTTCATCTAGAGCCCTGGCTATGGGATCCTTACGTGGGGAGCTGTGGGGTTCAGGAGGAGAGTTATTTCCCCTTTTCCTCATTTTCAGAGTCAGAGAGCGTGTCTTGTAGTTCAACTTTGTTACTCTTGGTGGAGTAATTGGAGATTCTTATGGCTTTGCTTCATCGTGATGGGGAGCTATTTGGTCAAGACAGACCTAAAGATGCCAGACCGTTCTGCGAGAGCTTGAGATGCAATAGGTGCAAATACTAGTCCGTTTCAACTAAAACAGATGTGGTGATGACCATGACTAATAGTGGCAGTTTTATCTGAGAGAGCTCTCACAATATATTATGATAGCAAGCAAGTATCCATTTTGAAGAGTGTCTGTTTCTTCAGATAGCAGGGTCTCTGAAAGTGGGGAGAAGAAATGACTAGGAATTCAAGTAGGTGAATTGGGGAGGTATAATAGCCCACCTGCCTTAGAGTAAAGAGGAACAAGGGATTGGGGGGAGTAGGTTATTCTATTAGGAATAAGGAAAACATAGAAATGGGGTGTGTATAGGGTAAAGACTTTGGGTGAAGATGAGAGAAAAATGCTAATATTTAGGGATTACCAGAGTACAGGGGAGGAAGAGGTTAGTATGGGGCATGGTTCTCTTCACTCACTAGAGGCTGAGGCTATTTTGCTATCATGAAATGTTTTCCTAATTGGAACCCAATGGTATAGGGATAAGCAGTTGAGTTCAAGAAGACATAGAGAAATTAAGAGCCAATCACCAATACATACACACGGATAAATATTTACATCCACCAACACCAAATTCAGTATTAATCGTAAAGCAAAAAAGGATAAAAAAAAAACCACAGTAACGTTAAAAATTTAAAAATACTATATTCCAGCTGGATCCCCTTTTAAAAAAGAAAAAGAAAAAGAAAAACCCAAGAGGCACACAAAAAACAACACAAAACTAGTTGTGAAAGTTCTGAGATTTTTGCCCCCTAGGTCAGCGAGTATGTACCATGGGGGGATGTGTTCAAATCTGTCATCTAGCTTGGAATTCTTCACAGTTGAGCTTGTTGGGGGAGAAGCAGTTTGGATAAGTCTGTTGATCTGGATTTTCTTAGAGAATCTCCTCAACATTTTCTGTTGCAAAGGAAGTATAAGAACCTGCCATCTCACACTTCTTACAAGGATAGATTTCAGCTCCCCCTGGGCTGTAATCCTAAGGTGGTTACTTTCTGCCTGTCCACACTATAGAATTTCTTGGGCCTGGGGCTCAGAAGCTGTAGACAATCTAGTTGATCCTAGTGTAGATGTGTGGGTCTCACACTCACAATCTCCACTCAAATAGTTATTATGGAAACAATTTTGTCACCAGTAATCAACTCCCTCACCTCAAGTTGGCTGGCCAGTCTAGGGTGAGCATTCAACTTAACATGGCCAATTGGGTCATTCTTCAGGAATGTTAAAACAGGGCTAAAGAGAGAATTTTTTCTCTCTCTCTGAAAATTCCTCTCTTTTTCTATGACAAAACATTTTCTAGGTCTTCTGAAAAGCAGAGAATGCCATGCGAAAAAAGATAGAAAACAGATGTGCAGAAAAGATCGGAGACAAGCGCTGAAGTCTGACCATTCCAGATTTCATAGCCAGTCATGCTTTGGAGTCCAATATACCCCAGAGTGTTCTTTATTGCTTACGTTATTGTAAGGAGGGTCTGCTCCCACGTGATTTTGATCCTTACTGAGTTTGAAATCAATATCCTAATTATCATCTCATTTTTCCTGACCACATAGTGACTTTCTTGACCACCTAAATTTTTTTAAATTTTCAGCCTCTAGTTCAGCAAAGTAGATTGCAAATTTGTTCCACTAGTTAGGCAACAAGTGTTAAATATAAGCTTATATCCTGCTGTTTTTCATCATTATTACTATATCTGGAAACCTTTCCTCTCCTGTCTTCCACCTCCTATATTCCAATAAAATGTAAAGTGACAGCTAGGTGCAGAAGCACACACCTGGAATCCCAGGGTCTCAAGAGGTTGAGGCAGGTGGATTGCAAGATCAAGGCCAGCCTTAGAAAACTTAGCAATGCCCTAGGTAACTCAGTTATACCCTGTCTCAAAATAAAGAATTAAAAAGGTTATAATAGGAACTGTCAATATCTCAAACAAGAGAGAAAAGGCAGCTTATAAATAAGTAACAAAAAAAAGGTTGGGGATGTTGCCCAGCAGTTAGCCACCCTGGGTTCATTTCTAGTACCAAAAAATAAAAATAACAAATAAATAAAAAACAAAGCAAGAAAATATTAGAGAAAAAGCAGTGATTCACCCAGTTAGCACTGGTGAAGAGAGTTCTAGAAGGAGTAACTTCCTGTGGTAGGTTTTGTTAGACAAGCATTGGCCCAGATAATGATTGAATTGTTCATTCAACAAAACAAAATTATGTACTCAAAGAAAAAAACAATTACTTTGCTTTTTAATAAGAAGAACTTGCATTTTCTGTCCAAGGACACAGCTTTTACAATTAAATATCCCCCAAGATAATGAAAAACTAAGATTAAAGCAATTTTAAGTAATTGTGTCTATGATAAAATGAATGAAAATGCTGAGACTTGCATAATTTGAACATGATTTTCCACAGAGTAAATTCTTACTAATTAAATTGGTAACAGTATTCAAAGAAATAAAGCTTAATTATAATAATTATTATTCATTTACTTTGCAAAAAAACTTTCAATTGCCAAAGTAAAAGCAATTGGTCTCAAGCACTTAATAGTTGCTCATTTCACACTCTGAGTATTCTGTTTTCCCATTGGAGGTACAAATGCTACATTGTGTATGCTTCAAAATAATAATGACCAAACAGGTTCATCTGGGTGCCTTTGGAACTTACAGGGACATAATTTTCCTTTCGATTAACTGATCTTAGAATGAAACTGTGATGATACTACACAGATAAAAATGGAAAGTATTTTCCTGTTATTTAACTTAAAATGCATTACTTTTGGTATACATGAATTAACTGATAATTCTAAGTAGTCATACATATAATATTTTGGGAGGTGATTAATATTTGCAAAAAAAAATACATCCTAAAGGATATACTGTAGACAAAGAGAAAAATTCTAAATAATGTTCTTCGATTATTTCCTTTTCTTCCTCCTTGAAGCACAGTCCTCAGGGAACTAGACTCTTCTTTATCCTAACCAGTGCTACAGCTGAACAGACATCCTAAAGAAAGGACGCTGTCAGTCCCAATGCACCTCACGGAACAATGTACTTTCCTGTGACCACATTATGCGCTGCCACGATCTCCTCCAATTTGCTGCATGCGAGCCTGCTAGCCACAGGAATCAATGTCATTGAGCAGTGAGAGGTAAATTAAATAATTGTCCACCAGTTGTTTTATTAAAGATTGGGCAGCTGGAATAGTCTCCAAGCAAATGGATCTAAAACCCATGGGGACTGCTGAAGATGAATGTTACAAACTCTAACTTAAAGGAACTCTCTTAGAGGAATGCATTTCTTTTTTGACCAAAACATCTGTAATATATTTTGCTTTCTTCTAACATGCATGTTGCCTGGGGAAAGCAAAAGCAAAAGAAATTCCTTATCAACAATAAAATCCAAAGTGAGGTCAGCATTTCCATTCTCAGCAGGTTTCTGCAGCTCCAATTCTCCTCTTTATAATCATGGATAATTTCACCAACGGCACAGCAGTCCTGCTAGTTCATGGAAGATGGATTCTGGGTTCTCATCGTTTGTTGATTGCCTATGATGGGGCTGGTGTGGTTTGGATGCTAATGTCGCTTTTCTGTTATTTATTTTTGAAGCAGGAAAAATATAGCCTGGCTTTCTTTGCAATGTTTTCCTTACAATGTTAAACCAGGAAAATAACAAAACAACACTTTAACATTTTTTTTTCCAGGTAGTGATTGACAAGCAAGAATTGAGATGAATGAAGAGCAATGACATCTCACAGTCATTATCCACAGCTAATGTATCAATGGGTTCCCTAATCCTTAAAGCAGTAAAATAGCACAATAATCATCAGATATGTGTCATATTGATGTACTCTCAAGGATTTCAGATCCATGTCATGTTATCCCAAAATCATTTTCCTGATAACAATTTCATTCTATTGATTCCAAGAAACAAACACCACAAAACACATACAACCGCCTGGTCCGGGGTCTTTGTGATCTCCAAGATTAGAACTCAAACATGAAGCCTGCTGTGGGGTCTCTCTTCTTCTCATTACCCCTTAACACAGAGCATCCAGTTAGTCTATAAGAAATCTCAGACGCTGGTTGGTGAAGAACGCAAACTCTGGGCTCACAGCTCACCTCTGGTGCTAACTAGCTGTGTGGTCCCCAGCAACACTCTCAACTGCTGTGGTCCTCGATTTTCCCATCAATAAAACAGAAGTAATAACCCTGCCCCCCTCAAGGGGTTGTTAGGAAGATTAAATGAATTAATATTTCTGAAATACTTAGATGAGTAACAAAATAGTTTTAAAATAGTTGTTACAACAAATAAACAGAAGCCTAAAGTAAAGAACTCCTCAGGGAAATTGTGATAGCCCCAGCTTTAGAAACACCCTGTACTGTGTGGAACTGGGTCAGACTCAGGAAATATCCAAGTTGGTTTAGGTTACATACATGATAGACTTGGTTGTGTACTCTAAGGAAATTTCTAGAGAGTCTGAAAGTCACCTAATGCTTTGAGACTGACTAACCAAAGTTCTGCTTTTTCTTTTTTCTTTCTTTAATTTATTCTTTATTTTATTTAATTAATTAATTAATTTATTTATTTATTTATTTATTGGTACCAAGGATTGAACCCAGGGACACATTCACTGAGCCATATCCTCAGC
The DNA here is from genome assembly GCA_004027875.1 of Aplodontia rufa. Classification (NCBI taxonomy): domain Eukaryota; kingdom Metazoa; phylum Chordata; class Mammalia; order Rodentia; family Aplodontiidae; genus Aplodontia; species Aplodontia rufa. The sequence goes on from PVKS010016267.1 coordinate 6,864, forward strand.
CCCTCTTATTTTTACTTTTGAGACAGGGCCTCACTAAGTTGCTTAGGGTCTTGCTAGGTTGGTGAGGCTGGCTTTGAACTTGTGAGCCTCCTGCCTCAGCCTTCTGAGTTGCTGGAAATATAGGCCTGCACCACCATGCTCAGCAAAAGTTCTGCTGTCTGAGGCCTCTATACCCACTACACCTACTCTAGCATCGGGGATCCTAGGGTTTGCAAAGTTTCAGAAACTCTGTGGCAGATACATGATACCATGATTTCTCTCTTCTTTCAAGATTCCTCTCTTCTTTCTTCTTTTGTACCTTCAGGTACAAAAAAATTGAATAATGGGAAGGACATGAATTAGAAGTAAAAAAAAAAATGAGATTTGACTCATGTCTTACTGAAAGTGGGTCTTGGGTCTCTGCTCATCTGCAAAACAACACAGCAGGATTAAATCTGTGAATCACAACCTGAGGCTCCCTGATTCTGAAGGGTTTTTAGGGAGTGTTCTGTGAGCTATTTTCAGCATATCAAATAGCCTCATGGAAACCTGCATTTGCTCAAGATAATATTGCGAGGGCTTCTGGAAATGTTTAAGTTTTATCATTTGGTTGGTTTTCCTTTCTCTTGTATTCTTTTTTCCCCTACTGGCAGGAAATTTTATCACCTCAGTACAGTGACACAATCGGTGACAACCAGTCTTGTGCTGATGAGAAATTGTGAATAGCAATAACAAATGTCATTAGTAGTAAAATGAGGAAAAACAATTTGAAGATCACCAAAGCAAATAGATTGTTTTAGGACCAAAAAAAAAAAAAAACAAAAAACACCACCTTTCAGAGTACAGAATAGAAAGATGAGGAAGGTAAACTAACAAAGGGTCCTACATAACAGAGAGGTTGAGGATTGGGACTCTGTAAGACCTTTCTCAGCTCTAGGACACTATCACTCTATGGGTCTAGTGGGTGAGGACACAGAATAAAATAAAATCAGTTCAATTTAGATGACAGAGAACAACATGAACTCTAATAAAGGAGGAAAATAAAAAGTAAGGACTACTTAGAAATGCACGAGAGGATTCATTTTCTTTCAGAGGGGGGAACTTGAGAAGTCATAATAATAAATTAGGACCATGAATTCAAGGAGTAATTTATTACAGCTGACATGAAATATTAGTATAACAACAACAACAAAAGACTAATACAGGGAGCCAAGAAGAACCGATCAATAAACAGGCAAGGACTAGTTCTCAGGGCAAGTCTTCAGGACCCATGGAACCTGCCTTCTCTGGTCCAGGTTCCAAGATACCATCTTTGGTGGACATGGGTAAAGATGAAAGTACTGCATTCACAAGGACAGAAAAAGGAGGTGAAACCTATAAAATTCAGATGACAAAGCAACAAACTCCATTCTGATTCTCTTCTGTAAGTTCCCATCCATATTTTTTGCTCCTAAATACAACAAAAACAACCACCAAGAGAAGAAACATCCCAGAGAGAGGACAAAACTCAAAACTGTAGTTACACATATTAAGAGATGGAACAAAATGTGAGATTGTAGAAAGTGAGGACTGACCAGCAGCAGTAATGAACTGACTTTCTCAAGTAAAATTATGTTTAATATAAAAATATGTTAAAATTAGGTTTAATATAAATTATTATGGTTAATGGATCGAATATATTAAATGAACACTCATGCAGAGAGCATCAATTTGGGAGTCACATGTCTACAACATTGTCATTAGCTGGTTATATGATATGGATTGAAGAGAAATTTTATACATTTTTTCAGCAAATATTTACTGATCCCTCATCATATAAGAGGTACTATTGGCTACTGCCCAGTTCCTTTGATTTGTACAGAGTTTTCCTCATCTTTTTTGCCTCCGTGAATAAAGGCCCTGACAAGAATAATTAGAGGAGGAAAAGTTTATTTGGAGGTTCATGGTTTCACAGGCCTCAGTCCTCAGATGTCTGACTCCATTCTGGCCTCAGGTGAGGCGGAACATCATGGCAGAGAGTGAGGTGGAGGAAAGCAGAACGTGGCCACCAGGAAGCAGAGAAAGAGCTCCATTCACCAAGAACAAAATATAGACTCCAAAGATGCCTGCTTCCATGACCCACCTCCTCCAACCACACCCCGCCTACCAACAGTTGCCAACTAGTTAACCCCTGCGAGGGGATTAATGCGCTGATTAGGTTAAACATCTCCTAACCCAATCCTTTCACCTCTAAACTTTCTCGCATTGTCTCACGCGTGAGCTTTTGTGGGACGCCTCATATCTAAGCATAATGAAGAATGAGTGGCAAACTAAGTTATTGCTAAATGCCTTCCAACTCTGAGAATCTTTGCCCAAAATGTTAGTTAGCATGATAACTGCCTTTCTTTTGTTTCTCAGAACAGAACATCAGTGAAATTTTATTAATTTACCAACAGTATGTCCAGTCATAGATCTTAATTGTACACATAGAAAGTTGGTAAGAAGAAAAAAATCCCGTAAAGCTGAAATATTAAATGGATCTAGTTAAGTGATAGAAAGGATTTCTTGGAACAGGGACATTTGAGGAATTTTCATAATAATAGAGTATAGATATTAAATCATTTTTTAAAACCTTTTCCATGAAGTTTCACAATGATCAATAACTGATTTGTGATAATGCCACAAACACTTAGAATAAGTTTATATCATCTATAACTAATTTATTTTAATGTGCAAATATTATTATTTCAAAATGAATGTCTTTAGAAAATATTTCATTAATTTGTAAATTAGCTTCCTAAATGTCAATACCATCCTTATGCACAGGTGGAAAATCTGGACTCCCTTGTTAGGAGGTATGTTTGAGTGGGAACACAGACCTGAAAATAGGGTATTGTAGTAGATTCCTGAACCTGGGGTTCTATTTCTGATGCACATGTGTGATTTTGGACCATCATTTTCATCCTCCAGTCATCTTTGTGTCCTCATTGTTAAAATTAGGCCATTAAACCAGGATTTTTGAAGTAGAAAAGCCAAAACCCTGTCCAGTTACTGAACCTACTTTAAAATCTCAGATTTTTAGGCAATGCCTGTTTCTATCCATCAGATCTGGAAATGACTGTGTGATCTGGTAACTTGTGATCTAATGCCAAGTTGCCTGTCCCCACTTGTCCTTCCTTCCCAACACATGCTTAAAATCCAATGGTGCTTTTGAGCCAGTATGACATGATACTCTCCCATTTGCAAAAGGGAAGAATGGGAGATGCCTAGCATCACAGACCTAAGGATGGTTAGAATCCTGTCAACCAGACATTGCGAAATAACCCTGCCTTTGAGGGTGGAGAAGTGACCCTGGTTCTAATTTTCTGAAAGGCACTCACCTGTCTATTGTTCTCTGAATATCTGGCTCTGACCTCTGGGGAGGTCCATCTCAGCCTCTTGTATACTGGAGGCTATGGCTGAAATTGTGACCTGGGAGGTGGGCCCAATGGAAAACCAACAGCTTCCTGCTAGTTCAAGTTTGGGATTATTCCTTTTTTTAGTCTAGGCTTCTCATTTCTTGGAAATACAGTTTTCTAAAAATTGTGAAGACTTTTTATCAATTTTTGACTTCCTAAATTTATTCCTAGATATAATATGCAAGCTCAATCTTTCTCTGTGCTCTAGCTCTTATGTCTCCTGCGCTCTCTCCACCCCCATCCCCATTCTCTGTCAACTGAGTAGCAACTACTTTGAGGCCTTCTAAAATAATAAGTTTAAAAGTCATCCCCTTAATGTGATGGTTGCTGAAAGGTGAGTCCAATTCACCTGTGACCTCTTATTGGCCTTTCTTACTAATTTTTGGCTCTTCCACTTGCAACATAAAACTTTCAAGTTTGATATAGGAGGGGAAAGAGAGTAGCTACTTGTGGTTGGGAGGTTTTCTGCCTAGGTATACATTACTTCTCATATCTCATTGACCAGAACCCAATAACTGGAGGTGAAACCTTAGTTTGGACATGGACTCTAGTTCACTATTGTTCAATAGCGACTGCAGCGATGGAAACATTTTGATTCGCATGGTAGAAAACGCCAGGCATCTGTCACATGTGGATATAGTGCACTTGAAATTTGACTAATGCAACTGAGAAACTGAATTTTTAACTTTATTTAGTTACACGTAATTTAAATTTAAATAGCCACACATGGGTAATGGCTGCCATATTGCATAGTGCAGATTCTTGTTTTCCCAAAAAGAGGACATGGGTTTGGTGAGCAGTAAGCCAGTGGCTACCCAATCTGGGGACACTTATGTCAGTGCTCCCAGATGATATCACAATTTGTGCATTTCAAGCATATTCCTTATGTTGTCTTCCAAAACTGTTTATATGCAGAAAGCAGACATCATCACCATCCTCTTTATTCAGACAGAGCAGTATAGGTTGAGAAAAATGTACTGAGGATATTTATACTAGACTGTTTTAAAAGCCATAGTATGATAAATTATTCATGTTCTATATATAGAAACAGGAATTGGACATAATAAAAGGGACCTTACGCTGGTCACAAATGTTTCTGGTTTTGTTTTTCTTCCGGTTCATGAATAAGAAACATGATAACTTTTCCCATTTACAATTCTGAATGAATTACAGATAGGCTCCTTTCTTGAGCCTTTTGCATCTGTAATATTTTGTGTGGGAGAATGTCATGGGAAGGTTATTGGGGCAGTCAAGTGTGTTAGCTATTGTCTAAAGAAAACTAAATCCTTCTTGATCAAAATGCAAAGCTGCTACAGCCAAGTATGTAATAATAATTTGGGGTAGGGAATTAACTGCACAAGTAAATTTTTAGAATTTTTTTAATTGCTTCCTTAGAGAAAGACCCATTTTATTAGTTATATTTTATTTCTAAAAATGAAACAAGTACCTTACTAACAAAACTAGAAGTCCTTTCAACAAAATTTGGGTTTTATTTTTTAAATTTTGCATTTTTTCCCTAAATCTATGCTACTCATTTACACAGAATTCACAATCACATATTTTTTTTTTCAAAAACAGTTATATACTCAAAGAAAGTAAGGAATAAGTGTCTTTCTTGTGAGTTGGTAGCAATGAGTGGAACTGAAACATCTTGGAGTAAATAAAGAAACCCAGTACATACCAGCTCATACAGGCACACATATCCTGGGTCCCATCAACAGTTCAAAATGCAGTGTTTAGTTTCCCATTAATACTTAAGCTAGTGATGTTTTTGTTCAGTGAAACATAATGACATGAATGATTGTCTTCATTTCCCTCATCCTCTTTTCCTAACTAACTGGGGTAATGCGTCAGAAGAACTGCAAAAAATCCGGTTCTGAGCAAAGTTACGTAAGTAAAGAATTCCAGGTTTCCTGTTACCTTTCCTTGGTGGTCTCCTCCTTAGTTTTTTTTTTTTTTTTTCCTTATTTTTTCTTATTTTCAGTACCTTTGCATTCTACTGCCTGATACCAATCAGAACCTATTCTCTTTAAAGGGGTGAAGGTACTGATTTTACAATCATTCAAAATTGTTTAAATTAGAATGCTAGCTCTTCTATCAGCTTATTTCACTGCTTTTGTACAGAGTGAAATTATCTCTGATGAAGAAACTCCAAGAACCAGCAAGGTAGCTGGAGAATTTCTTTTTAAGTTCTTATATTTGGAGTCGACTTGCATCAGTTCACCTAAGACCAGTCCCTTGGGAGAAAGCAAAAGTCTCTGAAGTAGATGATTCCAAGCTTTAAAAAATGGGACAGCATTCACATCACCAATCTCCTTCATCTGCACAAAACTGCCCTGAAAGCTTAGAGAGAAAATAGTCTGACTTTAAAATATGTAGATTATTTGTCAACTCATATAAAACTAGAAACACAGTTGCTTCCATTTTTCTCTTAGCCCCATCTTCCAGCTCTATCTACAACTCCAAAACAAGTCTTCCACTTACTCTTTATCCCTACTGAAAGCAATGAGGCCTAGGAAGGAATATTATTACTAGCAACCTAGAGGGCTCTGGGCAACACCTTTCCTCCCGCAGATGGTGGTGTGTGATGGTAGGTATGATGACACTGGAATGAACGCCAGTGAGTGGCATGATACAGGGTATGATGGCAGAAACACTGGCACTTGAGCCTGGGTGAGCCAAGAAGCCAGATGTCCGCTCCCAAAAGCACAGCAGGTCGGGCTTCAGGAACTAAGTCACAACCATTCTCAAAGAATCCAAACAGTTTTTCCTACAGGACTTGGCTACAGGCCCTATGTCTTGATGCTCTAGTGGTACAATGTATAGTAAATGCTGCAAATTGGAAATTAATGAAAGTTATGTTCAAGTCTAAGCACAAAAACTCATATAATATCCCAAAATTGAATTCATACACAGAACAGTAACACCAGCATATCAGCATGACAATTTTTACTGCAGTCCACCTTTCCCTTACACTTGCCAACCCATGAATCAAATCGGGGTCACTTTAGTAATAATCTAAATAATGCTGATTCTATCTCTTACATTGTGTAACACACAAGCTCACTTCCTAAAATTTCTCCCCCAAGTATTTCTGGATGCAACTGGAATGTCTCATAAGGGTTCACCAAAAGTCCATACATTTTTTTTTTCATCTCTTTAATCACTTGTTACTGTCTCTGCTGTTTTGGCAACTGGATGTAGTAGTCTGACATTGTCACTTGTGCCCAGGCTCCATGAAACAATGCTTCTAAGCCTGTGTAGCTTTTGGGAAAGTAGCAAAATTAGTTAGATATGATTCAGTATGGATCTTGGGGATCCTGCCTGGCTTTGACATATCATTGTATTTTACACACAGACTTGAGTCACTCCCTAATCTACATTTAGTAAAGTCGCAATAAGCAACTTACTGCGTGGGTGGCAGGCAAGGAGAATTTCAGCAACAGAAATTCCTCCCCAAAGAAACACAAGGGAAATGAAAAGGGGGTCCCTGCTCCCCACCTTCTCAAGGGCTCTGACAATAGTCCTTGGATTCCATTGGGTAGCATGCTCACCCATTTCCATTTTCCTGCCTGTCATGCATTTTCAAGGCCATAAACCATGTCTCTTTGAAACTGAAAACCCTGTTCTTTATCATTACATTATACTATCTTCCTGGAGTACCTGGGATATTGCAAGATTTCAATAAATGCTTACTAAAGTCAAAATAATTATTCTCACCATTATTCTTTCAGTTGTAAATAAGTTTGGATTATTAAATATACTTTTTCTAAAACTGGTGTTAAATTTATGCAGATCAGAATAGTTCAAGACACTTGCCACATTCTTTCTGCAATATATTTCAAAATGAAAGTTGAAGTGGAAATTTCTACAGCTCATGTACCTTACAAGCAAGTATGCTAGAGAAAACCTCTACCATCAATCATGGCAGCAGGTCGGGTCTGGAAGCCGAGAGCTATAAAAGCTCATCTGTGTTTTGGAGAGGGAATATTAACTGGGTCGAACACTCAACAATGCTTATTTCTTTAAAATAAACCTACACTCAGTAAAGGAATTTGCACTTAGTATGATTGGCTATTATTCTCTCCATGTTTTATAAATTCAGTACAGAATTTACAACACCTTTTAATACTGACTTGAGAAGTCACAGTAAGGTATCCATTAAGTAACTTGTAAGTGCTGGAAAAGCTGGTCTTAAATTCTGTAATCAATAGCATCTCTTAGGAAATAAGCTAGAGATAAATTCACTGGCTGAAGTGATGACAAGTATGATATATATTGCATTATTATCACACACATGCATGCACACGCACACACACATGCACACACACAGGCACTTGCACGCACGCACGCACATGCACGCGCACACACACACACATGCACACACAGACACAAATACACGCGCGTGCACACGCACACCTAGCAGTAGTGTTGATTCATTCAGTGAGTGGCTCCACCCCACCACCAGGGGCTCAGGTGGTTTTTCCATCTTTCCCTTCCATCATTCTCATTTATTCACTTTTCTTCTCAGATTTGTCACTTCCTGGTCACAATTTGGCTACCATAGCACCAAGTGCCACATCTTCACACATGTCCAAAGAACAGAAGAGGGCAAGCCCCATTCTCTGATTCCTTATTCAAAATGAGAAGAAGACATTTCCCTCTTGTCTCATTGGCCAGAACTATTCTGTCCGACTGACCACTAGAAAGATAATGGATGGGCTGTCCATGACTGAATTGCCTTCATCAATATTCATTTTCTACGGGCTAGACAGAGGCCCACCTCCTTTGAACCACAACATGGCAAACATTTGAACAAGCCTCATTTTCAATTAGCATGGTAGGGGCATTGGAAATGATTGTTGATGAGACAACCATTGTATCTGCTGCATCAGCAAAGCAACAGATCATAATTTGAAAGGCTACCCAGCAACCCCTTTGGTTTCAATGTATCAAAGCAAATATGTGGCAACGTGGTTCAGATCCTAGTCACTACATTTTGTACTTCAAGCAAAGTTGCCTTGGTGTTAGGCAACAGTAGCAGAAGGGAATTTTTATTAGTAAATATATTTATAAAAATTCTGATCAGTCTTTGCACTATCCAAGTCACGCATTTTTGCTTTAGACAGGGTTTGGATTATGTTTTTTTCTGTCAAAATATTTATGTCACAACAGAGCTAATCAAAATCTTTGTACTTCTGATCTAGTAACCATAATAATTCTTATTTTTGCAGACTTTGACACTGCCATATCTTCAAAAGTACCATAGTATTACCTGAGTTGAACCAATAACTGACTTTTGCTGACTTCTTAATAATGTATTTAGTTTTGGAAAACCATATTCAATAGTTCTTTCACTCATTCATTCAATTAACATCTTTTAGCTGCTACTATGTCCCCAGCACTGTCCTAGGAACGCAATACAAGCAGATCCACAGCTTGTTCAGTCCAGTGAAAGGAATTGAGACAGGACACAGTACAATGGCAATGAATGTCTAAGTGCTCCACAGGACATAGGAGCACAAGGTTGCAATGACCTTTGGGAGGTTCTGATGAATTCTGCCTTACAAGAAAAGCGGGCTTTATGGTACAGCTGCCATTCAAGATAACTATTGAAGAATGAGATAAAAGAGCACCTCCAAGAGAGGACAACCACAGACAGATATAAAAAGACTTGACATCACAATACAATTTGGGGAGGGTGTCCAGAGTTCTTGGGCATGGGATCTTAAGGGTTTGGAGGTGGGCAGTAGCTAGAGAGGAAAGTATATCTTGAAGGAAACTTGAACCTTTTTCAACAGAAAAGCGATTCCTCTTCTCTCTGGGCTGTATTGTATCCCAACCATGATTACATTCATTCAGCCAAAACATCCACTAAACATTTCTCCTGGGTCTAGCATACACACACTGATACACAAAAATACCCAACAAATGCGGTGACATATCCTTTATCAGCTAAATCTTCTGCTTCTTACATCCTTGTTCCACCTCTCTTTCTCTCTTTTCAGCCTACAAACATTTTCAAGCTATTTTCACTTAAAAACGGGGCTCCCCCTTCCTTTTACTCCTTTTCAGACCGGCACTCTATTCACCTTCTTTCCGTCACTACCAGTGTTCCCGAAAGACTTTTGAAGACATGCTTTCTCCGCACCTCTGCTATTTCATCAGCTCCTCAGGTATTGCAATGGTTTCTACTTTCCGAGAAAACTTACCAACGGTGACTTCCAAGTTGCTACTATTAATTCTTAGTCCATTCATCTTTCTTTGAGTTAGAACACTCTGATGTATCCCTTCCTCCGTAAAGGTCTATGTGTGAGTTCTCGAGCAATAAAACTCTTTCCCTATATGTGTTATCATTTCTCCTCAGATTTTTGCAATCTTTTCCTTCTAAAACTACCTTTCGAAAGTTGGTACTTCCTACTCTGTTGACTATGTTTTCTCTTTTTTCTCTCTAGTTCCTCCCTAGATATCCTTATCAGCAATCACAAACAACTTATGTGGGCTAATGCCCAAATCTATATCCCAAGACCTGACCGCTACCAAACGAGGGACCTCTACTTCCAACAGCTTCCTAACTAATAACCCCAGGGGCCTGAAGACTTCTCATTCAACACCTGTGAGGCTGATCTCACCACCTGCCTCATATACCATTTTTTCCTTTCCTATATTCAATCCTTATAAATAATGTGGATTAAGATCTCTAACCATATAAAGATGGATGACTGGTTTGTGAAAATCTAAGTCAGATTAGATCACAAAGTAGAGTAAAAGTGGAAATGGAGTCATGCTGCAATCATGGAATGGTTCTGTTTACCAAAGTCTTGGACTTAGTTGTGAATAGTGTCAAAGCATTGTGACTAAGGGTATGCTCAGTGGAGAGCAGGCCAGGACTTGAGTCCTAGATCTCCTGCTTACTGGTTGAATGAACTAAGGAGTTACTTAAACTCTTCTTTATTCAACACTGTTGAGCATTATTAAGTGTAGGATTAGACAACAATAAATAATACTTGTTGTATAACATTGTTATGAGCATCTAATTAATTAATGGAAAGTACTTAATAGCGGAGTAGTGACATATTAAACATCAACAGATATCTGATTTTATTCATGGTAGAGGTTTTAATGGGGAGAAATGGTAAGAAGTTAAGCCCACAGGCTGGCTCTGACTTGCAGATCTTCAGATCATTGCATGCACTACTCTACCGCTCACCCCCAGAACGATTCCCTTCATTTCATTGATGGTTTTAGCCTCTGCCTCATTGCCACTGTCTCCAACATCACAGGAGTAGAACTATACTTGGAAATTTCAGTGTTCTCACAAACGATCTTTCTGATGCGGGGGCTTCTCAGTTTCTTGAGTTCCTCTCTGACAATGGGTGACCTTCTCTCTACCTTCTTTCTGATCCCCATTTTCATGGTTGCTTCATCAACCCTTGTTCTCTTCCCAGCTCACTACCCCTGGTGCCTCGATTCTCCAGCCCTTCAACCCTGGCAGATTTCAATCCCTTGATCCTACCACTTTCGTCTCTCTCATCTGTCTGATGGCATCTCTCTTCATTTTGTGCAGGTTAGGTTATGTGGCCAGTTGTTATAATCACTTCTTCACACATTCTGTCAATTCCCCATCCACTTTAGGCCCTGGTCATGCACTCAAACTTGACTGCAGCAAAGTCCATGACCACAGCAGTAGATCTCACTTTCACACCCCTGACTCGGTGGAGTCTGAATTGCTGAGCTGCCGAGCGGTCCTTCCACACTGCCTCTGAAGGACATGAATTTTCAAGGATTCCTGCAGAATGAACAAGAGTGAGCCAAATCGAGAAGCACAGGATGGGGGACAGCGAGCAAGAAGGAGCTGCAGCATGAGGGACATTGGCATGTTCCAGGAACTGAAGGAGGCTACAAGAGCAGAGTGGCCAGTGACAGGAACTGAGGTGAACAGGGCAGATTTCATGTGTGTCACAATTATCCCCCATCCAGGGAGAGCAGGGGAAGTGAAAACTCACCTGGCTATTCCTTGGACACATTTGTGCTTCCAGTTCTGGCCTAGTTCTAGAGCCCTACAGATGTCCAGTCTATGCCTATGTAATAAATGAACTCTTCATCTAAGGCAGAGAATCAAGTGGCCTTCATCTAACTTTTCATTGTAGGTGTCAGAGTTAAAGTAACAGTCATTAAATAATGGTGATTTGGGGAAAGGCCTCTCGATTCCATTCTTGGGTCATCTTTATCTTTACCAGGGGAAATTCCCAGGACACGCCAGATCACATTGGAACAACCAGATCACATGGCATCACAATGGTCGAGCACAGGTGCTTCCTCCAAAAACGTGGAAAACCTGCACACTGTCCCAAGGCCAGGACTTCCCTGTAGCCTGAACCGTTCTTCAGAACTGGGACACCTAGGGCCCTGCCCACTAGCGTTTTCCTCACTGATGATCTCTGAGCATTCTGAGCAGAACCTGGAACCCAGAAGGCTTTCAACACATACAAAGTTAGGTCAGTTGCTGCAGCAGGGAATTCCAAAAATGCCCAAATGGAAACTCTTTCTTTTTATTCAGAAATTTATTTGTTGAACAATCACACAAGCTTCTAACAAAATAATATAATGCATATATAGATTCTGAAAATTAGATTTACCCCCAAGAGCCCCCCCAATTGCCTAACCTTATCCCTCCCCTCCCCTTCCCAAAACATCTCTAAAAATGTATTAGATGTACATTAAATGTACATCTTATCTGGATTTAACCCATGATACTAGACCTCCTTTCTCAATGGCCAGGGTCTAGCTCCAGCCTCCACAGATGAGTGAAGACATTCCACCCTTGGTTCTCTAGGTTATGCTGATTTCACTCAGCATAATTTCTTCCATAGCCATCCATTTATCTTCAAAGGCCGCAATATCATTGTTTCTAATTGCTGAGTAAAATTCCATGATATAAATGTACCACAGTTTTTGGATCCATTCATCCAGTGAGGTGCATCTGGGTTGTTTCCATAGTCTAGCAATAGTAAATTGAGCTGCTATGAACATATAGATATTGCTATGCTGCTGTAATGTGCTGATTCTAACTCCCCTGGAAAAATACCCAGGAGAGGAATAGCAGGATCATATGGTGGGTTCATCCCTAGTTTTTTGAGGGTTCTCCACACTGCTTTCCAGAGGGGCTGTACCAGTTTGCACTTCCACCAACAGTGTGCTAGTGTACTTATCTCTCCACAACCCCTCCAGCATCTATTATTGTTTATTTTCTTCATTTTTGCCATTCTGACTGGCGTAAGGTGATATCTTAATGTGGTTTTCATTTGCATTTCTCTGATTACTAGAGATTTAGAGCACTTTCTCATGTATTCATTGGCTTGATCAATGTCCTCTGTTGACAAGTTTCTATTTAGTTCTTTGGTCCATTTATTGATTGGGTTGTTTGTGTTTTTGTAGTTGAGGATTTTGAGGATTTTGTAGATTCTGGATATGAGGCCCCTGTCAGATGAATCACAGCCCATGATTCTCTCCATTTCTGTAGGAATCCTCTTGACTCTTTTGGTTATTTCCTTGGCAGTGCAAAAGCTTTTTAGCTTTATGGCATCCTAATCACTGATTTTTTACTTTACTGGAGCAAATTGAAACTCTTTCCACCCAAGGTTGGATGAATTCTCTGGCAAAGTGAACTCCATCACCAACTTACAGTCTGATCAAGGCACAGGATACAAGTGAGTTCCAAATTGGGTAATGAGCTTTTTAAATGGGTTTCCCATTAGAATGCCACTGTTTAGTTTCTAGAGAAATTTTTTAACATAAATATGTGAAAATGGATCTGCCAGAACTTATGTTGTGTTAGTGCCTTTTATTGTTGATGTATTGTTGTACTAGCCAGTTTACTCTTAAGGTGTTATTGAGTAAAAGGACAAAAGTAGCACTCAGGTGATTTTCCTATGTATCTGACTCATGGGAGAGGTCACACGTTAAGTTTTTTTTTTTTTTTTACGTACCAACAAAAGATGGATAAAAAGTGTCATGGAGTCTGAATCTGTATCTGGGTTTAATGTTATTTTCTAGCAACTTCTGGTTGATGAATCTTAGAGAGACTACTTTACCACTGAGGCCTTATCACTGGATCTGTTTATCTGTAAAATGGGTCTACACCCCAGACTCCTGGATTGTATAAGGATAAACAGTGATACACGTAAAATAGCTTGCACAATGCTCTCGAGAGTGTTAGTCACACACGGCATTATTATCAGTGTATTTTACATACTGTTGGCCTGGCACTTTGCTATGACCCACATTAAAGTGGCACCAAATGCATACATTTTAATAATTTCACAATATGACATCAGAGTGACTGACTTCTCAGTTTTCCTTATCATGGCCTATGATTTAGGTCTTTTGATTGTTGCAATATTTATGTATTTTGGTATTCCTTTATTTCCTTCAGAACTTGGGATGCAGCACCTTTCAATGAGTTTCTCCCATGGCATTGAGGACAGGGTCTTATGCATTAGCATTTCAGTGGTTAGGATGATGCCTGTACTATGGGAATCAGTCAATACCTGTTCAAGGGTACCTATGACATACTCTGAATTATGTTGTTGTCAGCATTGTCTTCTACTAGGAATTGGTAGTTTGAAAAAGTACAGAAAAAAATGCAGTTCATTTATGCTCCTCTATATTGGGACAGTAAATTCAAAACCATTTTAATTCAAAGGAGAAAAGCCATTTACATGGCTGCAAAGTAGCACATCAAGAAATAGACTTGTTTATTATCACTACCTCAATGCTATTGATTAATTGTATTGGGAAACTTCTCAAGCTCCTTTAAATACAAATGGAAATTTGGGGACTAGTTTTTATAGATACCTCACCAGAAAAGATCTACTGAAGCAAATCAGCCCAAAGACTCTTGACATGGCCACTGGTGAAATACAAATTAAAACCACAACAAGATGCTACCACACATCTATAAGAGTATCTAAAATGTAGACTGACCATATAAGATGTTGGTGAGGTTGTAGAGGAACTGGAATTCTCATGCATCACTCCTGGGACTGTAAAATAGCAGTCACTTTGAAGAACCATTTGACAATTTCTTGAAATGGTAAACATAATTTCTTAATGATCCAGCCATTTAAATTTTAAGTATTTACCCAAGATAAATGAAAGACTATATTCATATAAAAAGATACAACTGATCAACATAGTTTTTCTTTTTTTTTGGTAATTGGAAACAACCTACCCAAATGTTCATCAGCAATGAATACACAATTTGCATTGTGGCCATAAAATAAAAAGGAATGCACTCTCTATACACCTAACCGCATGGATGAATCTCAAAAGAGTTATGTTCATTGGGAGATGTCAGGTGTTCATACACACACAAAGTGCCTGTACATTATTATATTTATACAAAATTCTCAAAATGCAAGCTAACATCAATAATAGAAAATAAATTGCTATCTATCTGTGATGGAAGTGTGGATAGGAGGCAGAGATTACAAAAGGCATGAAGAAACTTTGAATAATAAAAATGCTGATAATCTTGGCACTGGATATGGGGTGTGTGTGTGTGTGTGTGTATTTCATCATTCATCACATTGTATTTCACGTCAATTATACCTCAATAATTATGTGAAAAAAAGAAACATAAGATATATTTTTTCCACTTATATATTTTCTGCTTAAATTATATTAACTAAGTGCTGAGTATGGTGGTGCATATGACATCCCTGTGACTTAAGAAGCTGAGGCAGGAAGATTGAAAGTTTGATGTCACTTAGTGAGATCCTACCACAAAAAAAGTATATTAACTAGAAAATAAAATAATGAATGAAATAATGCAAAAATGATCTTAATAAGAAATCAAATCACTTGCCTTTACAAAACAGACTACTGGCTAAAAAAAATATGGGTCACAGGGTCATGTCTTTTGTAGCATTTTCCCATAATTCACAGTGGCTTAATGATGGTACATTTAAAGGGACAACAAGTCCCAATATAAACAAAATGAAAAGAAAATTATCATTTAACTCTGTTGTTCTGTCAATAGGTAAAATCATTACTTTGGATGTGAGAATCCTCCAACTTCTTTGAAGATTCAATCCACTCATTATGACATGGAAGTGTCAGAAGCATTTGACCTCACAAGGGTCAGGACAAAGCTATAATTCAGTGTGGCTTCTCCCTGCTACTCTCACTCTAAGCCCAAGGAAGTTTTTAGCCAGAGCCTTACAAAACTAGCAGCAAGTCTCTTGTTTAAAGATCTGGGAGGCTGGAACATTGGCTCAGTGGTTACAGCAATTGCCTGGCATGCACTAGTACGTGAGTTCAAATCCCAGCACCATGTACACAATGAACTCTCAGAGCAAGAAAGCCACGTGGAAAACTAAATAAAATTGATTCTCTCTCCCTCTCTCTTTAAAAAAAATACTAAAGAAATGATCTGGACTTTATGTCCAGTGTTGTCTTCTCTATCTCATGTTCCGTATTACCTCTTTCACTACCAAGAGGAATGAATTTTCTCCTGTACCCACAGGGAGGATGATAAGAAAGGGTACAGGAGTCCCCGGGCAATCTTGGTGCTTAGCATCAAATAGGTAAATCCTTAATTTTCCTAGAAGACATCAATCTGAAGGAAGCAACATCAACAGAAGAGTTTAGAGGCTGACATTGCTTGAGTAAGAAACTATCAGGGCTCATGGAGGAAATCAGGACTCAATCAACCAGGGATGGTCCCCAAATAACCCAGTTCTTGGAGAAAACTGGAAATAATGTCAGAATCTAATCAAAAGGAAACGCGCGCGCGTGTGTGTGTGTGTGTGTGTATGTGTGTGTGTGTATGTGTGTGTGTGTGTATGTGTGTTCTCCTATAGGAAAGAATGCAACTCAGTGCAGAGTTTTTTCTGGAAGGAGTCTCATCTCATGTGACAAGAACCATTTAGAAGTAAAAGGACTCCACACCCCTGCTGGGGAGGTACGGCTGATATCTTGCCTTTGACTCTGGGAGGATTCCAAGAAACAGATCTTTTATATTTCCATATTTGGATGGGGTAATGTAAATAATGATCAATAATTATTTTCTGAGAATATTTACAGACCTCAAACTTGGCCAAGATGGAATATACTCTCTTTTTTTATTCGAATAAAATAAGTCTACATTGGGGTTTTATCCCTTAACTTGCAGTATTTAATTTTGTCTATGTGAATGTAGAAAGCCATTAGTCTGAAAAGACCCAAGAGATAGTCTTAACATTTTTAGAATACACTATATTCGTTTCTGAACTCAGAAACACCATGAGGACAGAATCCATTAGTAAAGTAAATAAGCAATTAGACTGGTGGTAAAAGTGCCAGTTTAGGTGAACTTACTCTGAGGCAGATGGTAGCTGATTCTTGGACACAAGACAGAGAATAAAATTACCACCACAGCCCTGAAGCTAAGGAAATTCAGGATAAATGTGGAGCAATTCAGTAGCTTCATTATCCCATAATGTTTCATATTTCTAATTAGCACCCTTTCCATTTCCCACAAAAGAAAAACAAAGTTCTTTCTGCTCAGAAATGTTCTCAATTTAGTATTCATTAGTTTTTAAGCAAAAAATGAGTGTTCTAAGTTGCTCTGATTAATTCTTAAGTTTATCAGTTTGCTTCTTACTTGTTTAAATAGGTTTCTTGTCCATTTTCTAACTTTGAAAATTGATGTTAATTTAAGAAACAATCTATTTTTACATTATCACTCAGAACAATAGATTCAGATTTTGTTTTAAAAGTTTACCCAACAGAGTCTAATTGCTTAAAGTTCATTCTAGAAAAATCGAAATGTGCTGAGATTTAAGTAAAATTAACCTTTGTTAATGAGCTATTATCCAAACAGAATGGTGGTTTATTTGCAAAGCTCATACTTGCTTCAAACGGAGTTTTCCCATTTGTACCAGATTTCTGAGTCTTTCCAGCAGCCCTTATGATTCATATAGACATAAAGCAGATGGAAACAATTTGCCTGAAAGAAAGTTGGATGGGACTCTTTTATACATTTATGCCTTTATTCTCAAAAATAATTATATGCCATTTGGGTACTTGTACATAGTTTATAGTCAAATGAACAAAAAAAAATCCACTATCCAATCCAGATTGAAAGCTTTTTTTTTTTTTAACCATTTGCATAGGTAGTAGTAGGCAGAATAATGGCCTCCCAAAGAGGGCCATGTCCTAATCCCAGGAACCTGTGAACATGTTAGGATACATGGCAAAAGGGAACTAAGGTGAAAGAACTAAGATTGCTCATCAGCAGATGTTGATCTGGGGAGTTTATCCTGTTGGGTCCAATAGCACCATAAGTGTTCTTATAAATAGAAGAGGGAAGAAGAGTTGATTAGAAATAGTAAACTATTCTACATAGTTAGATTCCAAGTTGGAGGAAGAGGCCATAAGCCAAGGAATCCAGGTATCCTATAGAGGGTGGAAAAGGGAAGGAAACAGATACAAAACAATCCAGCTGGCATCTTGATTTTATTCATGGAGACCCAATAGGGATTTCTGATCTTGAGAACTACCAGAAAATAAAATTGAGTTGTTTCAAGCCACTAAGCTTGTGATTATTTGTTACAGCAGCATATAGGAAACTAATACAAATAATATATGGTAGCACCTCAACATGACCTTCAAGCCTTTGTCTCATTCTTCAGTAATCATATGTTGAGCACTTGCCAAGACCCAGGCAGGATGTTAAAGAGAAAAGGAACATTGCCTCAGTCCTCCCAGAAACTTACAGTCTAGGATGGCAAACAGACTCATAAATACATACATACAATATATGAGAATAATACTCTATGTATTACCTTTAACATAATGATATACATAGAGAAGTTAGGTTCATTCCACTGTTCTTTCCTTGTCCTGTCCCTCTTCCCTCTCCTTCAATCTGCTTCCTCCACTGATCTTTCTTCCCTCTGGATTGAATCCCCACCCCCACTTTTCTTTCTTTCTTTCTTTTTTCGTCTTATTTTTGGATTAGTTTCTGCATATCAGAGAAAAATTCAACTTTTGACTCTCAGGGACTGGCTTATTTTACATGGCATAATGGTCTCTGATTCCAACCATTTATCACCAAATACCATGATTTTTTTATTCTTTATGTTACTGAGTAATAATACTGCATTGTGTATAATACCACATTTTCTTTAGCCAGTCATCTGTTGATGGGCACCTAGGCTGATTTCATAGCTTGGCTATTGTGAATTGTGCTGCTATAAACACTGATGTGGCTGCATCAACAGAGTGTGCTAATTTTAGTTATTTCAGATATATACTGAGGAGTGGGATAGAAGGCTCATATGGAAGTTCCATTCCTACATTTTTGGGGAAATCCCATACTGCTTTCCAGAGTGCTTTTACTAATTTGCAGTCCCACCAACAATGCATGGGTGTACCTTTTTCCCTACATCCTTGACTGTGGCTGTTTCTTATTTATTAGCAGACATGAGTTAATTCTCCTCATTGGTGATTTTAGCTATAGGTAAAACTGTAAAGTAAGCTACTTTTCCCCTGTGTTTTTACCCCCTTTGAAAACATTTTTTCCTAATCTTTCCTCCTTTCTTATCCAGAAATTCTTTTCAACATTTTTTTCCTCCCCTTGTTCCCCCACTGCAGTGAAGAGATGTTTTCTAAAAGTAATTAACACTCAGGTTACTGATTTGATATTACACCTTCAAAGCATATTAAAGGGCCCAATATAGGATCTTGCCAAAATAATTAATTACTGTAAGCAAAATATCAACCACTGTGATCCAGGGGAAAGTAAAGAGCTAGATATAACTTTTGATTCAAATAAAAGAGTCAATGGTATCAGGTAAGTTCTAAGATGAGCCATTCCAACTAAATCTACAGATTGTATAACAAAAGCAAAATTGAATTATGATTCATTAAAACAAAACATTATAATGCTGAAAGAGAAAAATAGTGTTAGGCTAATAATAATCATAAAATTCTAAACAAACAAACAAATAAATAAATAAATAATTGAAAGGTGACATTCATCCAGAAAACAATTAGGGAAAATTTGTGGATGGAATCCAACTTAACTTTCTCACATTTATATATGAATTATGATAGTGAATCTCATCAACATGTTTGCCAACAGTTCACTAATAAAATACTATTAGTAAATCAGAAAGGCCTATAGAATGGAGGGAAGAGGATGGGGTGGCATGGAGCAGGTGGATACTGAGAATTGAATTAGAATAAATTATACTACACGCTCATATAAAAATGTCGATGTCTATCCAATTACCAAGTATATCTAAAAAGAACAGGAGGTTGGAAGAAGGAAGGGGGAAGAATATTGGAAACTGAGTTAAAACAAAGTATACTCCCAGCTATTATAAGCTATGTAATTGTATATCCTATTGTCATGTATATATTTTAAAAAATAGGGGTGGGAGGAGGCAACAGAAGGCTGAAAATTGGAGACTGAATTAGAGCAAGTTAAACACCATGCTTTTATAATTATCTTTGTATAATTTCATGTTATGTTTACCTTAAAAAGTCAATAAAAAAAGATATGCTTAGGAGAATTAGCTGGGCTATGATGTGAGCTATTTAGAACAATAAGCACTCTTCTTAAGAGAAGATCTAAGCCTTGTATTTGAGTTTAAAAGAAATGTCTTCAATATCAATTAATAAAATTTCTCTTTTTCATATTTGACAACTGGTTCAGAAACTATGTTTATCTAATTACTCTCAACTCCATTGCTGATAACGCTGAACATGTATTCTTTTATAAGTACCATATTGTAATGTAATATATATTTTAAAATGCTTTTCTCCCCTCCATTGTATGATGAGCTTAGAAATAATTTTCAATATGGAAGGAAAAAATTTGTTTTTCATAGAACTAATGAACTTGCCAAAAAAAATCCCCATTATTTCATCACCAATTATTAGATAAACATTTTGGCTCTCAGGCAGTCTTCTTTTTTAAAAAAATTAGTGGAATTCGGTTTGTTAAAATAAGTGAAAACAATATTTAGTCCATTTATATTATTGTATTAATATTATTTCATTATCTCAACAAAAACCTAAAGGCTTAAAACAAAGAAACATAAAGCTTTCTGGGAAGACTATGACATTACCAGAATTGTAACTTCCCTTCCAGTCTCAGCAGTCCAGATGCTAATAGTAGGAATGTGAACAATGACTAATTTTCTTTTTACTTTTAAGAGAAAGAATTTAAATGAAACACTGTTCACCATTTCTCAATTGTTTTAACTTAGCCTTGAGAATTCCTGAAGAGCAACCATTGTCATAAAAAAGTTCGTTGAGAGTAAAACCACTCAGAGGACAAAATACCTAGTCTAGTTGTGTATAGTATAGTATACACAGTCTTCTGCATGGGGGAAAAACAGGAAGGGGTAAGATTAGAAGCAAACAAAAGGGACAAAAAACATTGTACACAAATAATGAACACGGATGTGAAGGAATAGACCCTTTAACTATATTTTATTCACCATTTTTTGCCCAAGAAAAGGTCACAAATCTTATTGGTGTTAATAGAGTCAAATGGCAAAATCTTCAGGACAGGAAGAAAATGTAAGATTCTTGTTTTAGTCCTTTCATGCTGCCACAACAAAATATCCCAAATCGGGTAATTAAGAAAAAGTAAAAAGTTGCCACCCACAGACCCAGATGAAAGTCCCAGATTGAGGCATTCGTTTTTGGTCCCTGGAAAGCACACAGTCTCTGCTTCCAAGATGGCACTGTGAGCCCTGTGTCCTCCCAAGGCCGAAAGGCCAAAAGGCCAAAGGCTCTAACTAGTTTCCTCCAGTACTTTCACTAAGCACTAATCCCACCCTCAGGGCCTAATCAGCTCCTGAAGGACCCACTTTTTAATGCTGTTCTGGGGATTATGTTTTAACAAGATTTTTTGAAAGACACAGAAACATTCTCAACAGAGCTTTAGCTATTATATATTATGCATCTTAAACTCAACACCTGATATAATAAAAAGAGTAAATGCCATTAGATACAAGAGACAAATACCTTGAAAATCACCACACAGTGGAAAACAAGCAGCATCTGTATGGAAGAAATATAAAAACTCAAACATCTTTGCTACCCAGAGATGTCCTGAGTTGAAAAATGCATGTATGAGTCACCTACCAAAAATTCAGGGTGCCTTTAAGATCTTCCAATTTGACATTGTCAATAGCAAACTCCAAAGAGTGATCAGGTTGTTAAGAAACTATACACATCACTACAAGATTATATTGCAATTTATTGTAATCTGAGAGAATAAGTCACCTTGTGAGGTGGTTTCTTACTTTAGTAGGCATCAGAACTGCCATGAGAACCTGTGAAAACAGTTTGTTGGTCCATCATGCCCTGGAATTTCTGATTCAGTAGGTCTGGCACAGGGCCTGAGAATATGCACCTCCTCTCTCCACCTATAGTAAATTGCATTAATGCCTCCAAATTCTTTATACCTTTCTGTAACCACATATTTTGCAATTTCTGCTTGAAATGAGGCAGAGTAGAAATTACTTACTTCTCAATCTTTAGTTGAGTTCATGACTTGTTTGGCCAACAGAAAGAACAGAAGTAATAATGGCCAGTTCCCAGGGTTGGCCTCAAGAAAACTTGCAGAGTCCAGGCTCATAAGACAGGTTTCAACCTGCCCAGGGGCACTAGGAGCAGGATAAAAGGCACATGGGCAGAGCCACCCTAGCTGAGCTGCCGACCAATCCTGCCCCAGAGCACAATGGTCAGTCAGTCAATGAACTCAAGAAAAAACTCAGCACAATTAGCCTTGGAGAGTTGAGAGAATCCAATCCCCTCTGGATCACTCAATCCCCTGTCAATCCATACTTGTGTAGGTTCTAAAACAAGTGATTGTTTAAACCATTGAATTTGGGGTGGTTGTTTACACAGTAATGCTTAATCCCTAGATCCCCTGATCCCTAGATGTGAAACCTATTTTTCAACAACGAGGCTGAGTTAACCAATCAATGTCAGAAAACCTAAATTCCATCTGATCCTCTCTTTACTCCTAGTATCTGTGGGGGGCAAAAATCTCAATAATTTAAAATCATGTCTGTTCTACCTCAGACAACAATAGGGTTTGTGATTTTATAAAAACTTAGGAAATGGATCATTTGTGTAACTATTATTCCAAGATCTGAAATCAAGTCCCATTGGCTGCCAGAATAAAGTAATCACCAGATCACAGGGTTTGATAAGAAAGAAAATCCAATAATACTTAGTACACTTTCTAAAATTTTGCTATTCCCTTCTAAACATTAAAAAGTTCTTGATTTTTTTATAAAATAGGTACATTGTTTAGGATCAAATCATTTGAAAATGAAATGCTTTAAAAATAAAGTAGGCAAATGGCATTATATTTGATGGAAGAGAATATTATATTATTAATTTTATAATGAAAATTGCAAGGATCAATTTCTCATGAGGTTATACAGCTCGTTTTACTTTCCCTTCAAGTAAATGTACAGAAGGTCATTTTATAGTGACTTTTCATCAATAGCTCATTGCAAATTTCTTAAAAAATCAATTTTCTTCCTTCAGGAAAAGAGATTTATATAGTAAAGATATTGGGGCCACCATTTTCTATCAGTATAATTTAGTGCTCAAAAGAAGCATTTAAGAAATTAAAGAAAACCTATTTGAAAAGTACCAGAGAGAAAGATTTCTCTATATGTTGAGGCTGTTGACTCAAATTGAAAACAACAGCTTTTTACAAAGACTAAAAAGACACCCACTATGAATATGCAATAGACATAAACCAGTTAAGTGACTTTTGAAAATTCATTTCTGACGAACTAAATCAAGCTAGTCTGCTTCACTCTTTGTTTACATTTAACTTTATAAAGCTTTCAAAGCGTGGTTTTCAGCCTCTGGCTATTGCTTCTTGATAGAGGCCAAAATAACTGCTTATTTATATGACTTCTTAAGTTTTACTGATAGATTTTCAAAAGGCCCCTATATTTCTGCACTAAAAATAAATTACCGTAACTACTCTTTTTATTTCCTCCTTCCTATCACATTCATCATTGTGAGGCAATACCACTCTCTTCTTATGACCTGGGTCAAACCATTTTGGGGCAAGGGTTTGTTTTACAGAGGACACACCTGTCATTCACAATCAACACTTTCGTTTTAGATTTAAATCTAAAATTAACTTATTCATTTACCTTTGTGATAAACATTTAAAACTTATCCATCTCCTTATGTGAGAAGTATTTATTGAGGAAAGTTCTGTGTCAAGTACTGTTTAGACTTTGGGCTACACTGATGACCAAAATAAAGTCATTAATAAGACAAATAAAAAGTAATTGTATATATATATATATATATGTGTGTGTGTGTGTGTGTGTGTGTAAAAAAACAAAATAAAGGTGACAATAGTATTTGCTCCCTATAAATACATTTATTAATGCTCTTGATATGTCACTTAAGACAGGATGCTAAAAACATAGGTTATATTAACAGCAGACTTTGCTCAGTGGACACATGCCAAAAAGAAAAAATATATATAATTCAGGACACAAAAATATGCAAAACCCCATCCACTGACATCTAGTTTTCTACTGTCCTGATTTAGAAATGAATATTTCTAGGCATTTTGGAAATGAAGGAAGAATAAGAATAGAATGTATGGTATCTATTCAGGCACCTGTGTAAGGTGGCAGAGGGAGAGATTTTGAAAATGAAAATTGTTCATCTATGTTTCATTATTCTTATCTACCCTTCCTTTGACAACTTTTTATATTAAAGAAAAGCTTTCTGAACAAAAAGAAAGAAAGAAAAAAGAATTTTTACCCCGGAAAAAAAATTAAAGAAAAAAGTATTTAGGTGAAATTGACCATTGTGGTGCAGGCCCTTGTTTTCTAATAAAGCCTAAAGGCTTCAAAGTGAAGAAAATGATGGGTACAGATTCTTCCTATTAAGGCATTGTTGCCTTAATGAATTTCAGAGGTCATTAACTAGGACAATGCCTGGTCCCTGGGCTGAGGTATAGGACTGCATCCCCTGAAGAAGGCAGGAGGGCACTTCAGAGATGCAAGGAGCCAACCCCAAGATAGGTAACTACTCCTTCCTGTTCCACTTCAAGTTCCAAGAAGCAAGGCCTCAGCTACACACTTGAGAACACCATTTTAAATTATTGATTATTGTGTTAGCTTTCTATTACTATAACAAATACCTGAGCTAATTAACTTATAAAAGGTTTATTTTGGCTCACAGATTCAAAGATGCCCATGATCTGTTGGCCTGATTTCTTTGGGGCCTATGGTAAGGCAGCACATCATGGCAGGAGTGTTTGGCAAGCAAAACCACTCATCTCACGGCCAGCAAGTAAAAAACAGGAAGTGGAAGGTGCCACATCTCATGATTGCCTTTGAGGAAGCATTTTCAATGACCTAAGAACTTTTACTAGGCTCCAACTCTTAAAGTTTCCACCACCTCCCAACAGCACCAAGCCAGGAACCAACACTTTAACACAGGTCTTTGCAGAACATTCCAAATCCAAACTATAGTGTATTCAAGCCCCAAGACATAAGGCCTCTGGCCTGGCATGGTGGCTCAGGCCTATAATCCCAGTGGCTCAGGAGACTGGGGCAGGAGGATCACAAGTTCAAAGCTAGCCTCAGCAAGTTAGCAAGGCCCTAAAGCAACTTAGTGAGAACTTGCCTCAAAATAAAAAAAAAAATAAAATAAAAAGGGCTGGGGATATTGCTCAGTGGTTAAGCACCCCTGGGTTTGATCCCTGGTTCCAAAAAAAGAAGAAAATGAAGAACAAAGAAATAAGGCCTCTGCTCTACAAAATCAAGAATATCATTTTAAATCCATAATATATTATTAGAACAATAAAATTGTTAGGAAAAACATTTAGTTTGCCAGTATTTGTAAAGTGCTTAGAATAGTACCCAGTAATCTATGCTAATATGCACACCAAGTAATCTAAATAATGAAATAAATTTGTAGTAATAGTCTGCTTTCCTTGAAAATTAAATGGAACATTACCGATACTACTTCACCTAGCTTCTCCCTTGACACTTGTAGAATACCTTCACACCGTAAGGACTCTGTTTTATTAATGTACTTGTAGCTCCTCAACTCTCGCATTGACCTAATGTTATTGTCACCAAAGCAGAATCCATGGAATTTAGGACACATAAGATAGTCCACTGAGTGAAGAAAATGTTAAAACTTCTATTGGTAGTTATTTTTTTAATCTAGAAATAAGATACACATATGCTTTTCTAACATTTCTAAAATTACACAAAATGTTGAGGACTTTGGTATAAATTTTAAATAAATATGAATTTATTAGGTGCATCATCAAATATATCTTGGTGATAGGGAGGTGATTTTCAAAGTTCAGAGACCAATGAAATGGAAGATTTCTTTGTGTCTTGAAATTGCATATGTGTCCTCTCCTCTTATTTATAAATTAACACAGTAGCACTGCTTCTTCTAAGAGGTGCTTTGTTCTGGCAGCAAATCCATTTCTAGTTGTACAAAAAATAGCTTGCCACAGGACCCACAACTACATGGCAGGTGACGAGGGATGGATGGCAGCTGATTAGTACAACCAAAGACAGAAGACTTGACCCTGAGCACATGAAAATCTCAACAGACCATCTATCCATTCTTCTCTGTTCCTGAATTTATGAAAGGATACATATGTACATTTTTACTTAAAAAGAACAAAATGTAGTGTAAGCTTTCTTAACTCAGAGTTCATAGATCCCCAGGGGATGCAAGAATGGGTTCAGGAGATGAGTGGCCCCCTTGACATCACATAAAGCATTTTCATAAAGCTGTATGTTTATACAATTCACGGGGGTGTTGGTTTAGGGCTTTAATATGATTTTCAAAGGGTCAGAGACTCTCCAAAACATTAGTGGGATGTGGGCAACTTTTCAAAATACTGAAAGCCTATGTAGGCATATTTTAAGACATAGATTCTTTTTCAAAACGCAATTAAATTAATGAATTAATGTTTTTTAAAGAATTAGAGCTCTTTAACCAGGATATTCTGGGCAATGAGAGATCAGAATGTTGTTCAAGAAATCTGCACACTAATCAGGAACAAATATATTCCAATGTAGGCTTTTCCCCTCATCTCCTGCTCCTTCATTCTCTGGTTTTAACTGACTGTTTTATAGGACTTCATTTTCTCTTTTCTATGCATGTCAGTTTTACTTCATTTTTCTTCTCATTTTTTCAGTCATTTCCCTAGAGTTTGCAGCATACATTTAGAACTAATCTAAATCCACTTCTAAATAATATTGTACTGCCTCACAGGCTTCTTATAACAAAGAATTCCTAAACACTACTTACTGTTTCTAATTATATTGCTGTTATTCATTTTATTTAGCTATGTCCTATAATCACACAATACTTTGTGACTATCATTTCTTTGAAGAGTTATCTATTATGTCAACTAAGAATAAGAAAAATAAAAGATTTTATTTTAACTTCATTTGTTCCTTCTTTCATGTAGATTCAAGTTTCTAACTGTCTATTTAATATTTCTCACAGGCCCAGCCTACTGGTGATGAGTTCCTTCAGGTCTTGTTCATTTGAGAACAACCTTATTCTTCTTCACTTTGAATAAGTTAAGTGGATACAGAATTCTAGATTGATGATGCATTTTCTTTCAACATTTTGAATATGTCTTCTTGCTTCCATGATCTCTGTAAAAAAGATTTATGCGATTATTATCCCTTGCTCACCTATAAGACTTTTTTTTCCTTTTCTTTCAAGATTCTTTCTTTGTCTTTAGTTCTCTACAGTTTGACTTATATACCCAAGTGTAGAGTTTTGGGTATTTATCCTTCTTAGTGTGTTCCTGAGCTTCCTGGAGCTATGGTTTTGTGTATATTATTCATTTTGGAAAATTTTCAGCCATTATTCCCTCAAAACTTCCTCTTTTCTGTCCTCTCTTCTTCTCTTTCTGGTATCCCAATTATGCATATGACACATCTTTTGAAATTGTCCTTAAACTCTTGATTGCTTTGTTCTGTGTTTTTTTTTTTCCCATTTTCTTTTCTCTTTGCATTTCGGTTTGGAAAGGTCTGTTGCTTTGTCTTCAGGTCGACTGACTCTTTCCTCGGCCACATCCAATCTACTGATGGCCCCATCAAAGACATTCTTCATTTCTTTCTACTGATTTTTATTTCTAGCATTTCCTTTTCATTTCCTTTATAGATTTTATCCTTCTGCTTATATTAGATCTAGCTATTCTTATATAAAGTACTCTTTTTCCATTCAAGCCCTGCCATATTAACCATAGCTATTGTCTATTACTTCTAAAATGTGTCGTATCTAGTGTGGTTCAGATGTTTGCTTTATCTCATCAAAATGTGTCTGCTTTATTTTTGCTTTTGCTTCTAAAGGTCTTGTTTTTTGTTGTAGAAAGCCAGGTGCAATGTGTTTGGTATTAGGTTCTGTGGTCACTAAGTCTTTAATGTGAGGTTTTATGTTGAATTGGCTAGGAGTTGGACAGGGCTTAATATCTGTGGTTGTATGGGCATCAAAAGCTTCCATTTTCTCAAATACCCTTGTTTTCATCTCCCCTACTGTTTTTGGATTTCCCTAAGGGCCCCTTCTTAAATACAGTGTGTACTTTGCTGCTCTCAGTTATAAGCTACTATTATTATGTTGAAATCTCATTGATATGATAGTAAGAGGTGAAAGAAATCAAGCATTCTGTAATGTAATGATCAAATCCCAAGCTTTTAGTGGTTCTGTGACCCTGGGATTTGATCTTCACCAGCCACCAGCACTCCTTAATCTTAGCCTTTCCATTATTAGTTAAGACAGGAAGACTACAGGGTACTAAAATTGTGAAACTGCCCTCCCCCTAGTAACGATAAGACTCTGATAAGGTCTTTTGCCCTGAACAGTGACCCTTTGTTATGAGAAATGCTCTGGGTATATTTCAATCTGATTAGTTTTCCCAAGCATACCCCAAGAGAGTGACTTCTGGGAATTTATCATTCTCCCTCTGGTCCACTCTCAGCCTTAAGCAATTTGACAAAATTTATCATGGGAGTGTTCTTACCAGCTCCTGTCTTCAATTTCTGTACTCCAGGAAAGCTGGTCTTAGCTGTGATTCTGTACGTTCTCCTGTTTCTCCAGAAAGTGACTTACCCTACAGTCTCAGATCTCTAATTTGTTTAAGAAAAGTCCTTTCTTTTCAGATTACTATGTTGATTTCTCATTGTAAGAACAGGTGGGAGGACTTCCAAGGTCTTTGTTTGTCAGAGTTGAAATCAGAAATTGAACACATGCTTCTGAAGTTCCTGCTGGCCTGAAAACCTGTCCCACTCAGCAAGTTCAGAATGTCCTCATGGCGAGCTGTCAGCAATCTCCACCTCCCTCTGAGCCTCACCCACCGCAATTCAGCCCTGGGATCATGCCACTGTAGACTGGCAAGTAGAAGCACTTAGGTGGTACATTCTGTTCACCGTCCTTGCCCCTCCCTGAGGTGAACATATCCAACCTCTCTTCAACCTGCAGAGCTTGTCCTAGGTACTGCAATATGGAGAGCCAAGTGTGCATTTGTGTTCTTCCACTCTTCTTCAGTTTCAGCCCCCAAAATGCTTGCTGACCCCATACTACTAGAGGTTTCCTTACTTTAGCCCCTGACGTGATCCATCAGCCCAAACAGATCACATCAAAGATATTTTGTATTTCAAGACCACAAGCAAGGGGGCATTTTAGAAAGTATAAGATTGAAATTTTGGACACCAAGTTTACCATAATTTTGTCAACCATGTGAAGTATAAACATAAGAAATATTAAGAAAGTAAATCAAATTAGAATTCAAGTAGTTTAAAAAGGTACTGACACATACACAGGATTGCACTCACTAAAGAATCACTATGAATGAATTCAGAGGAATGGGCAATTGCTTCAATCGGGGAGTGGTGAGTACACCAGATAAATTTTCTAACAACCATCTCAGTGTCAGTGATAACTTCTAGAAGAATATCAAGAATGCAAGAGAATTCCAAGGCATAAGGTAAAAGGTAAGCAAGACTTTATTATTCTTGATGTCCTCAAGTAATTTCAGACAAACTGGATATGTCAGCTCCTTAATTGAGTCCAGGACTATAGATACCAAGAGAGTCTAATGTGTGATGGGAACATCTATTCCATTCAGATCCAGTTACAAGTGACAGGGGCAGGACACTGTGTTCCAGATGACTGGCTAGCCTCCTAATTCATCGCAGAATTCAGAAGTCTTGCAGTTGTACCTGTGTTAGGGTTGCTCGCTGATCCTACATACTCATTTTCATTTGTACACTAATAAAATTGATTCAGGGAGCTCTTTGGCAAAATCTGTTACAGAAATCTTAGGCTATTTCACCATTGAAGAATTGTCATCACACTGAAGTCTTTAATAAGACCCACAGCTTTTGCTTTATTTCTCAATCTATTAAAAATTAAATAAGCATACATTTTTATTGCTATCATTAAAAGCCACAACATCACACCAAGATTGTGTTTGACCCTTCAGTGGTGTATAAATAATTCTGGCTCTGTCTTTAAGAAGGACATCATTACCTTTATCCTTATGTTAAAGCTGAGATTTGTCCTGCTTATAGAACAGGGGAAAATGATTGCTTTGATCTCTTTGAGATCCAGCTGGAATGCCTCTTCACCTAGGGAATCTCTGTCTTTTGATCCTTGTAGGACTCTGCATATTATCCTATTTATTTCTACCCACTTCATTTTAACCTTATTATAGGAATGAAGGTAAGATTCCCAGGTTAGACCATTTAGAGATAGAATGGTCCAGTTACCCATTGTGCCACCAGGCCAATCACTGTGTCTAGGAAATTGAAGCACTCACTTGATGTTGAATGAGTAAATCTGATATGTATCCTTTGTGATTCTTTAATTATATTTAATACAGAGAAATTTAGCCCTCCAAGGTTCACCCCATGTATAACTGAAGTTAGGACAGGAATGGGAGAAGCAAGGCTAAGGATGAGCCAGCTGAGGCTGCCCAGCAGGAGGAGGCACTGGGATGTGTCCAAGTTTAGCCCCTGGAGTCACACTGGAGTCAGCAAGAGCCAGGGTGATTGCTTCTGCACAATATAACCATGCTCGATTTTACAGATTTTCAGGAGAAACTATATTTCACTTTTATGATTAAATAAGGAAGAAAAACTATCATATTCTTAGGTAAAATAATAAAAATTTCTAAGAAACAAGACTTATAATATGGTGACCAATGTAGAGCTCTAGCTACCTCTATAACATCTTTCCTGTTGTCTGAAACGTTGATAGGTTACACAGCCAAAATGAAGGTGTGGCTTCCCAACGTGACTAGAATCACAGTCATGAAAATGATTTGGAGAAACTTCCCTAATGTGTCTTAAACATTAAAAGAATAATGCAAAGCAATATTAATTTAAAATATGAAACCAACTGGTGATGGCAGTACTTGTTAAAGAAGTTGATATTTCCAAACAAATCCTAAAGATTCATAATTTTTCCCTTGGGGCTTCATGCATCTCTACACATTTCTGAACGGGGAGAATGACCAGGTGGACAAGCTTCAAGGTGTTCCAGAGGGAGCTCATGTTCCTTGCTTTCATCAGCCTATAGTTTTAAACTTGTGTTATAAAACCTAAGGCATTTGTAGAGATGTATTTGGAAGGAGGGGGCAGGGATAAGGGTGGATAATTAGTGGGGGCTCTTGGGGGTAAATCTAATTTTCAGAATTTATATATGCATTACATTATTTCATCAGAAGCTTATTTGATTGTTCAACAAATAAATTTCTGAATAAAATAAATAAGAAAATGCACAAAAAAATTACCAAAAAAAAAAAAAAAGCAGAGATGGTGGGGGAATTACCTAACTTATTTGTTACCTGAAAAACCACCATTTTATTTTCTTCTTGAAGTCAGGGATGACTTTCTTATCTGAGCTAAGCATGGCTTTAAAAGGGACATTTCCATGTACAAGATACAAAGAATCAAAGTGGTCCCCTACCATTCCACCTTTATTCTCTACCCAAGGCAATGATATGCAACACACAAATATTACACAGACTGATTTCACAGAAATCAGGGATGAGAAGGTGTTCTCATCCAATATCTTAGTGGCAAAACTTTAGAGTGGGCACAGTAGACTTGTCTTGGGAAGCAAATACGCTGGGAGTTCTTTGCATTCCTTAGCCAAAAATTGAACGTACAGCCAGATGATTAATAGAAAAGATGAAAACTTTTCTATTTTCCTTATGCAGAAATGACAAGAATGGGCAACATTTTATCTTAATTACATTATTTCACTGAGAAAAACCCCTTTGCTCACTAATATTGCCTTAGTCTGCTTTATGTTACTATAGCAAAATACCTGAGACTGGATCATTTATAAAGGAAAGAAGTTGACTTCAGTTCACAGTTCTGGAAGCTAAATATCCAAGGCAGGGTCTCCTCCAGTTCAAGGCTACATCTGGTGAGGCCTTGTGCTGCACCATAAC
>PVKS010016268.1:0-44254 GCA_004027875.1 Aplodontia rufa
AAAAAAAATAGCCCTTTTATTGTTTTGTAACCTTTCAGTACCGCTCAGAATGAGGTACTATTCAGTGGCTTATCTTGTACTCTAACAATATTTACCAACCCCTCTTTCCCCCAGGCTGTGGATAGCATTTCTAATGGTTTCTCTCAGTGCTCTTGGCATTTGGGGTCCTGTGTGTTGTATGATGTGTAGCACTTAGATGCCCCTCCCAGCTGGGACAACTAAAAAATCTCTACTGGGAGGCAAAGTCACCCCTAGTTGGTAACTACTGATATTTCTGAAGGTAGTAGAAAGCTTTGAGTGACACTGGTGACACTGGGACTGTTAGTACTTTAACTGTTTCTGTCTTACCTGTGACCTTTTTTTCCTTTTCGGTATTAGCAATGCTAATTTTTTTTTATTAGAGAACTCTTCTTTAAATATTATAAAGGGAACTTAATTTAAAAAATATATTTGAGGGGCTGGAGCGGTGGCTCAGAGGTTACTGCACTTGCCTAGCATGTGCAAGGACCTGGGTTCAAACTCCAGCACCACATATACAACTAAGTGTTGGAGCAATGAAAACCAGATGAAAAACTAAATGGAGTTGATTCTCTCTTTCTCGTTCTCTCTGTTCCTCTTTTTTAAAAATAAAATAGATTTGAGTCATCATCTAAGTTAGAATTATAGTGCTTCTCTCCAATTTTTACACACAGTATTTAAAACTACTGTTAAGGTTTCATTCTTCTATGGATCTGTTCACTTTTATTTCAATATGTTATATCTTTTATCAGATATCTAGTCAGAGAGTAAATAAAAATTTCATTTAACCTTGTTTGCTCAGTTCCCTTGTTTCTTTGCAGTGTTAGTGATCAGACCCCCGGATCTCCTTGTGCATGCTAACTTAGCAAGCACCCCACCACTAAAGTACACTCCCCAAAGTTTTTGTTTTGTACCTTTTTTTTCCTTGATGTGATGTCATAGTTGAAAAGATATGAGAAAGCTCCACATGCGGTAATGTTAAGAGAATTTATGGGATGTTCTGCATGGAGAAAAGGAAACTGTATGAGCTGAATAGCCTACGCATAGCATTTGCTTGTGGTAGGTGGTGGGTAGGTGAATGGTTAACAGATCCTTTCAGCTAATTCAGCAGTACCCTCAACTCTTGTTATAGGCAGAAGCAATTTAACTTCCTGGAGATAATTAGGTAGAGATGGATAAAATGAAGTTAGACATTATAGTATACTAACTGGTACACAGGAAGTTGCAGGTAAAAGTTCAAGTGGTTATTTTTGAATATTTGTTTTAGATTACTTATTAGTGGTGGGCAGGGATTTCGGTCTACGTCTTTCTGAAGACATCCCTTTGTGTGTGTGCTCTAGGGTTGGTTAGCTATTCATGGTAGGAAAAGTTATGACTGTTGCTACATGTAGTTGGTCACTATAGAGGCCAGTGACCACTGGAGGCCAAGGTGACAAGTAGAGATGACTGAGGAGGAAGCACTCTTCTACTGAGGGCTCTGGAGCTGAGCTAGCCTGGCTGGACATGAAGCACCATTTGTGTTCCTTTCCAAAGACATTGTGGAGTATGACAAGTCATTAGTTCAAAACAGAAGACATGAATGTATTTAGTGAAAATTCTGAATGTATTTGTGTCAAGGAAGCTTTTTAATGTTCATAATTTCTTCATGTGAGTTGACAAGTCTCAATATCTGGTAAATATTCAACCGTGCTGCTGCATTTTTTTAAGTTGCTGGAAATTGTGGTGGAAAAAATGGGTAAAGTGACAAAGAGGCAGGGTAGCCAAGCTTTAGTGTTTTCTCTATTGCTGATGACCTACGTGACTTGACAAATCACTTCATTCTTCTCCTTAGTTGTCATATTGGTAAGAATCAGTAGCTGGGGTGGCTCAGCACAAGGACCTGGGTTCAAACCCCAGCACCATATACACAACTAAGTGTTGGAGCAACAAAGGCCGTGTGAAAAACTAAATAAAGTTGTTTCTCTTTCTCTCTTTCTCTCTCTCACTGTCCCTCTCTCTTTAAAAAAAAAAAAAGAATTAGGAGCTGGGGAATAAGGGGAATGGATGTTGAGCAACACATTGCCCTTATTTTTGTAATTCTGTTATTGTAATTCACTAAATAGTCTCTTTGAAAGATTGGATTCAATCACATTGCCAGAGAGCCATTTAAATCACTGAGAAAAAATGAAAATAAGTTGGCTATTATTTAACTTGCGTTTTAAGGACTTCCATACAGGGAAGGTCTAAAACCAATACTGATAATTTGGATTGGTACTGTTCTTAAGAATCTAGAAAAATAGGATACTTTGTCCAAGATGGGACAGTTCAGAATGATTATGCTGGTTTAAAGGTTTGCACAGTAGTGAGAGGTATAATCCATTATGTGTTTGGTTCTATTAACTAATAGTCTATTCTGATGTTTATTGACTCGGTATTTTATTTTGACTCAGTAGTTTTATAAATATAGTTGTAACTTCATGAATCTAGGGCCTCCTGCCCGCCTGGCAAGCACATTTGTGTTTTTGTTTGTTTGTTTTGGTTTGGTTTTGGTTTTTTAAAAGAAAGAGGGGACAGTGAGCAAGAGAGAAGCAGTTTTTATTAGTTTTCCATGTGACTTTCATTCTTGAGACCCTTCGTTGTGTACATAGTGCTGGGGTTTGAACTTGCGTACTCGATCATGCCAGGCAAGCATCTTAACCACTAAGCCAGCGCTCCAGCCCCACATTTGTATTTTAGTAGAAACAGATTATACTGTCTCCCGACTCCCACCAATTTCTATTAAGAATGATATGGTTTAATTTTTTTCTCCAGCTTTCAAACTGAATTAGCTTGAAACTCTCTGATTGGAATTAAAGTAACTCAGATTAAAATATTGACCTCAAAGTGAGTTTAAAATAGGAAAAAATGCTTTGATATTGGCATAACCATTTTTTTAAAACATGGGATCACAGCTTATCTTAAGTAATTTTACCAGTTAAATATGCTTATTGTTTTCTCAATAAAAACAATTTACTTTTTATATGACACATTCATTCTCTAACTTATGTTTTTTTTTTAATTTTTTTTTTTTAAGAGAGAGGGACAGTGAGAGAGACAGAGAAAGAGAGAAACAACTTTATTTAGTTTTTCACATGGCTTTAGTTGCTCCAACACTCAGTTGTGTACGTGGTGCTGGGGTTTGAACCCGGGTCCTCATGCTTGCCAGGCAAGCGCCGAAACCGCTGAGCCACAGCTCCAGCCCCTAACTTATGTTTTTAACATAATTTTAATTGTGGGAACAACTTTGGTAAAGCTGTAAGATTATCCAAAGGATTATTGACAGTGGTCCCAGTGATGGCATATGAGTTCTTCAAAGCCTGCAGATATCTTTACCCAGATGACTTAGCACATTTTTAGAAATTTGTGATAAACATGAAAGGACGTATATAGACAGAAGGAACTTTGTGAAATTTAAGTTTAATTTTTTTTCCTTTTTTTTCGGGGTGGGGCGAGGTACTGGGGATTGAACCCAGAGGTGTTCTACCACTGAGCTACTACATCTCTAGCCCTTTTTAAATTTTTAAACAGGGTCTCACTAAGTTGCCTAGAGTGGCTTCAAACTTGGAATCCTCTTGCCTCAGCCTCTTGAGTCTGTGGGATTAAACTTACTTTTAATCCTGGCTTAAACTTACTTTTCATTGATTTAAAGTCCACCAAGTTGTGGACTTGGAAGCTCTGATACATAATGCTTAACAGATGCTGTACAATGAGACATTTTAAGTGGATCCACAGTTCAACAGAGCTGTGACCAGTTCCTTAACCTACGAGAATTGGCTCTACCATTTTTAATCTGGACAGAAAAAAAGTTGACTTTAGAAGTTTTTTCCTGTCAACTTTCAGAAAGGGATATTGGGTGGAGGAGAGGAGAAAAGATAGACAAAAAATACATTAAAATGCCCACTGATTTCTAAGCATTTGGACTTATTAAGATATTGGCAATGAGCATTTTGAAGGAAGAACCTTAAAATTTGGTAAAACTTACCTGCAATCAGTAGAGAGTCTTTGCTGCCTCATATGATCTGTAGCATCATCCTGCCGTCATTTAGCCTAAATAAAGATCTCAACCTTTACAGTCTTTGAAATTTCTATTTTGCACGTGAGGGGTACAAAGTGGAAAGGGGAACAGGGCCTTTCTCAGCAATACCTACTAGATGTGATATCACACCTTAGATTTTCAGGTTTTAGTGCTTAAATAAAGTGTTTCCTCTTTGTGTTGTGTGGAAATATGTCTTTCCATGGTCAAATATTTATCATCAAATCTAGCATATAGAAAAGAGAATGGTACAGAAGTGACCCTGAAATTAAAGATACTTAGTTTCTTTATCTTTTAAAAATATGAGCACTTTTATGCAGCTCTTACTACTGTA
The DNA here is from genome assembly GCA_004027875.1 of Aplodontia rufa. Lineage (NCBI taxonomy): Eukaryota > Metazoa > Chordata > Mammalia > Rodentia > Aplodontiidae > Aplodontia > Aplodontia rufa. The sequence continues at coordinate 4,404 of PVKS010016268.1, forward strand.
TTTTTTTATTTTTAAAGAGAGAGGGACAGTGAGAGAGACAAAGAAAGAGAAACAACTTTGTTTAGTTTTTCACATGGCCTTCATTGCTCCAACACTTAGTTGTGTACTTGGTGCTGGGGGTTGAACCCAGGTCCTCGTGCTTGCCAGGCAAGCGCCGAAACCACTGAGCCACTGCTCCAGCCCCTTACTACTGTATTTGTATAAGGTTATTTGTTGTTGATATAGTAAATAGGTGATTTTTAAGTAAGACACTGATGTGTTCTTCTTTTCATCTACCGTGTAACCCCTCATGGAATTTATTTTCTTGTATATGTATCTTCAGTGCAGGCAGGTTGAGCTACAGTCCATGTATACCATGTATACCATGTTGGTATAGCTGTCTCAGTGAAAGTTTGATCTAAAGAAGTGGTTTACTGGGGCTGGAGTGGTGGCTCAGTGGTGACAGTGCTTGCCTAGCATGTGCCAGTAGGTGAGTTCAAACCCTAGTACCATGTAAACAGCTAAGTGTCGGAGCAATGAACGAGACATGAAAAACTAAATAAAAATTGAGTCTTTCCCTCTCATTGTCCCTTTCTTAAAAAAAAAAAAAAGGATCTTACCATTAATGAATGATATAGTTTAATTCCTTTCACTCCCATTTGGATGCATTAATGATATAAAATATTCTTTTCTCTTTTGTAATTGCTGTGACTAAAACTTCTAGTACAGTGTTGAATAGCAATGTAAAAACAGGAATCTGTGTCTTGTTCCTGATCATAGGGGAAAAGCTTTTGCTTTTTCACTGTTCGGTATGATGTTAGCTGTTTCTCTGTAAATATTCCTTATGTTGAGGAAGTTCCCATCTATTCCTAATTTTCTGAGATTTTTCATCATGAAAATGTATAGAATTTTTTTTCAGATGCCTTTTGTATCAGGTTACGTATGCTTCCACCTCTTTGTTCTGTACATTGATTATATTATTAATCATTATTATTTTGGTTTGGGGTACTGAACCCAGGGGTGCTCTGCCACTGACTTACATCTCTAGTCCCTACCCTTTAATTTTTTTTTTTTTTTTTTGAGATAGAGTCTCACTTAATTGCTAAAGCTGGCCTTAAACTTAGGATCTTCCTGCCTCAGCCTCCTGAGTAGTTGAGGTTATGGGTGTGTGCCACCATACCTAGTGGTTAATTTTTTAAAGTTGAATCACTGTGTTGCATTCCTGGGATAAATTTGGTTTGAAAGTTAAAACTGTGAGAGCTGAAGCCTCAGCAGAGACCCTGGCAAGTTGGAAATGCCACGAATGTGGAATGCCTGAGAGGGAGGCCAAAAACAGCAGAGCCAACCCAAGAGAGGCCATGTGGGCAGCAGTCAGCAAGGCCATAGGGGCAGAACTACCCCAGCCCTTTGGAGCTCATTTCATGCAATTGTGTGACCCACATGCCAAACGTGGAGCTACAGAATTTAACGTTTGCTCTGTGGGTAATGGTCTTGCTTTGGTTTGATCCTGCCTTGCTGGTGTTTCCCTATTCCTCCTTTTTGTAATGGGAATGTTTTACCTGTGCCATTGTATCAAAAATATGTGAATTTTTTTTTATTTTTACAGGGGCTTACATCTAAAAGTTAACTGAGTCTTAGGAAACTTTGGACTCAGATTTTTGACTAATGCTGGAATTATTAGGACTATGGGAACTCTTGGAGATGGACCAAATGCATTTTGCATAGTGGGATGAATGTGAGATTTTGGGGCCAGGCAGGGATAGAAAATTGTGGTTTGGATCTTAAATGTCTCCCCAAAGTGGGTATGTTGAAGGCTTGGTCACCAATGTGGGAGTCTTAAGAGGTGGGGTTTCTGGGAAGTCATTGGATAATCAGGGCTCTGACCTCATGAATGTGGAGTAATCCATGTATGGATTTACAACTTAATGGGGTTTTGGAGGTGGTGGAAACTTTAGGAGGTGGGGCCTGCTGGGAGGAAGTAGGTCATTAGGGGTGTGCCCTTGAAGGGAATACTTCCTCTCTCTTTGCTTTATGGCTACCCTGAGATAAAGTGAACAGCTTTGTTCCACCACATGATGTTCAGCCTTGCTACAGACCCACAGTGATGGGGCCAAGTGTTGTGGACTCGAACCTCTGAAGCCCTGAATTAAAATAAATCTTTCCTTCTTTTAAGTTTTTTTATTTAAATATTTTGTCACAGAGATGAAGATATGACTAACACAGTGCAATTCTTTTAATACATTTTTGGATTCAGTTTGCTAGCATTTGTTTAGGTTTTTTTTGGAGAGAGAGAGGAAAGAGAATCAACTTTATTTTTTCATCTGGCCTTTGTATCTCTGATACTTAGTTGTGTATGTGTTGCTGGGATTTGAACTTGGGTCCTCATGCATGCCAGGCAAGTGCTCCAACTGGTGAGCCTCTGCTCCAGCCCCCCCATTTGTTGAGATTTTTGCATATAGAGCATATTGGTCTATAATTTTCTTTTTGTGATGTTTGTCCATTTTGATATTAGATTTGGCCTCCAAGGATGAGTTAGAAACTGCTCCTCCTCCCATTCTTTTTTTTTTTTTTTTAAGTGTTAAAGGAGGATAGGTATTTTTATTTAAAATTTTTTTTCTGGAATGTACCAGTGAAGGTATCTGGTCTTGGATTTTTCTTTGTTGAAAGGTTTTTGGTTAATGATTTAAAAATTTATAAATTCAGGTTTTGATTTGCGTTTTTCTTTTTTTTTTTTTTTTAGATGTAGGCATTAATAGCTTCACATTCTCAATACTACTTCAACTGCATCCCATATGCTTTGGTAGATTATATTTTCATTTGTCTCAAGGTATTTTCTAATTTCTTTGCGTGTCCTTCCTTGACCCATTGGCTGAGTGTGCTGTTTAATTTTTCTTGTGTTTTTATTTTTAGGTTTATTGTAATTGGAGAAAAAATTTTAATGATCTTAGTCATTTAACATGTGTTGAGACTTGTTTTGTGGCTTTACATATATTCTGTTCTGATTAATTTTCTATGTGCATCTGAGGAGAATGTTTATTCTCCTGTTGGGTGGAGTATCTTTATATGCCTGTTTGATTTAGTTGTTTTATAATGTTGTTCAATTTGTCTTTGTGTGTGTGTGTTGGGGGGTACTGGACATTGAACCCAGGGGCACTCTACATCCCTAATCCTACCTCTTTTTTTTTTCCCTTGGAGACAGGGTCTTGCTCAGTTGTTGAGGCTGGCCTCAAACTTGTGATCCTGCCTCAGCCTTCCTAGTTGCTGTCATAACACATGTGCACCTCTCTGTGCAGCTTAATTCCCAGGGAACTGAGGAATAATAGCTACGTGTGAGGCTCTTCTCTCTTGCTGTTTATGAGAGTGTCTTTGAGTGATTTGATTATAAATTATTTCTGTCAGTCTCTTTTAGTTTATCCTACTTGGAGTTCATTGAGTTTCTTGGTTATATAGATTTATTTCTTTTATCAAATTTGAAAAGTTTTGGGGCTGGAGGGGTGGTTGAGTGGTTATGGCACTTGCCAGGCATGCACAAGTATACGAGTTCAAACCCCACCCAGCACCCATGTACACAACTAAGTGTCAGAGCAACGAACATGTGAAAAACTCAATAAAAATTGATTCTGTCTGTCTCTCTCTCTCTCACTGCCCTTCTCTCTCTCTCTCTCTCTCTCTTTTTAAAGTGTACGTTGGTTTGCTTGATTGTACCTCATATGTCCTTTAAAATCTGTTCACCCCACCCTGCTATAATCATTGTATTTCCCTTATGGTTTCTGTTTTTGCCTTTTCTTTCATGTTATTTATTTAAGCTGTGGCTCAGCATTTGGAGAGCTTGCCTGGCATGCACAAGGACCCAGGTTCAATCCCTGGTACCAAAATAATATTAAGAGGTTTTATTATAAATGAGAAAAAAATGTTTCCTATGACAAATAAACAACAACAAAAAAAAAAACCTGACCTGTATCACACTTGTGTGCGTACGGGATTATCATAACCAATTTAGTACTGCCAGAAACTAACCTACATATTGGTCCATGACTAATGAAACCTTGGAACACACCAAAATAAGCAAAAATGTCCATGATATGGAATATAATAATTCTTACCAAAGATGAACTCATAATAAAAAAAACTACAGATCACATAAACATTCTGCCACAGAAAAATTATAAGACAAATAGAAAACAAAGGCTCACACCTCAAACACTTCAGATAACAGTTTGGTTAAAGGATATTGTAAGATAAGGATTTTAAATATTTTAAAACACAAAAGAAGGGCCAGGGTTGTAGCTCAGCAATACAGAACATGTTTAGTATGCCTGAGGCAACAGGTTCAATCCCCAGCACCACTAAACAAACAAACAAACCAAAAACCCAGTATAGTTGTACAGTAGTAGAGTATACCTTTGATAGAATTGCTTATGTGATACTTCTTCCAGTATTTTATTTTGAAAACTTTCAGATCTATAGAAAAGTGAAGGAATAGTATAAGTACCTGAATATTTTTCACCCAGATTTCCAGCTGTTAATTAATATTTGTGCAATTACTTCATCCACCTCTTTTTCTTCATCATGACACTGCACTGCTAAATACTTCCCCATGTACCTCTAAGTCTAGGGAGACAAGGAGAGGTCCTTGTAGAGATGATGTCTAAGGAAATTTTAAAGGAAAATTAGATTTTTAGATAGATGAGGGAGATGTGTAGTCCAGTAAGATAGAGTAGTAAATAGCAATGTGCTACGCTTGGGATGATAAGCTGTTTGGTATTGCTGGAGAGTGAATTTCAAGGAAATGGTGGCCAGAATGCCCTTATATGTTCAAGGAAAGATTTATTATATGCCATATGCCATGTTAAGGAACCTGGAATTTAACCTGTGAGTGATGAGGAGTTGCAGGTTGGATTGGTCAGATTTGTGTTACAGGTTGATCCCACTGGGGTCTGTGAGTAGAGAAGTCAGATGAACAGGGCTGGAGGCTGGGACAGCAGTGTGGTGAGAGCACTGGTGAGGGCATGAGTGGAAGATTGATTTGGGATTATAATTAGAATTTGAAATTGACTGTCGTGGTGGAATGTGGGTAATAGAGGAGAAGGAGAAGTTCAGTATGATGCTGGTATTTCTTGTTCAGGGGCATGGTGAATAGTGTTGCTACCAGCTGACGTGGAGATTCAGGAGAGAGCGCTAATACAGAAAACAAGGTAATGAGTTTGGTAAGGGAAACATTAGTTTTAGGTGTCTGTGGGATGTCAAGTGGAGCCATCTAGCAGGTTGTCCAAGGAGACAGGAGAGGTGTGGCCTCTCCTGAGCTGAGCATCAGCTGAGTGCTGGTGCTTTCAGGCAGGCTGAAGGAGTAGTAATCATGGAGGGTGAGAAGGGGCTGAGAATCCATGCCCAGGGCAACCAACAGTGGCAGTTGTCAGGAAGGTAAATGGAAAACCAGGGAAGTACAAAAATCACTAGAGCCAAGGGAAAAGTTTCAAAGAGTAAAGGAAACATTACATATCACGGAGAGCTCCAGAAAGATAAGATGTCAAAAATACCCTTTGAAACAGGTTATTGGAGTCTTAGAGCAGTTTCCCTACAGGAGAACAGACATAATTTTTAAGTACATCGAATTTTGAGTAAAACTTGTCCATGGAATAATTTCTCATTGTTTTAATATTTCCCAACATCCTTCATTATTGAACTCAGGAGTGCAGTATTACAGAGCCACATCGCTGGTATGGTCTCGCCTTTGCCGTTAGGTCCCCCTAGCCCATAGCTGCATCCAGCTGCAGTGTACAGATCTGTATTCACAAACACCTCCTTGCCTTGGGCTGATGCTGAACTTCTCCATCTAGACATCAGACATCAGATATCAGATGTGTTTTCTAACATGGCCTGGTGGGAGGGCACCTCTTCCTGGGACAGAGAGAAATCATTTTTGGCAGAATTTGCTTCAGGTTTTTCTTTTTGACTGAGGTGGGCGTAGGGATCTTCTGCCTTAGGCTCTCCCTCCTCCTCTTCTCCCTCCTCCTCTTCTCCCTCCTCTGAACCCTGTTCTGTCTTCTTGACCTTTTCCTTTCCGTGTTTGGGAGGCTTCTTTTCTTCTGTTATTTAATCTTTTTCCTCTTCGATATCCGGAGCAGCACACTTATTTTGGGGCTTGGCTTTCCCTTTTGACTTTTCTTCCTTCCCCGTTTTGCGCTTGAGCCCAGGCTGTTGCTCCTCAGATACTGCCTTGTTGATCTGATTCTTGTCTGGCTTAGCAGGCTTGGGAGGATGTTTTTCTTCCTCCTCCTCTTCCTGAATCAGGGATGCAAAACGTCACCATCCTTGGTCTTCTTTCCGCCTCGGGGTACCGGGGCAGGTACCTCATCCTCCTCATTACTGGCAGGTGCGGAAAGCTTCTTACGGTGCGGTGAGCTCTTTTTCCTCTCCATCGTCATCCACATCCTTCAGCCGACCCTTTCAAGTGTCTCCCTGCTTCTGCTGCTGCTGGTGCTGCTGTTCCTTCTCCTTGAGCACTTTTCTCCCCCCCCCCTGTTTATCTTTTACTGCCAGCTCCTCAAAGAATGTCCTTTGGGTCTTCTTGTCCTTCCTCCCATTCTTTGCCAGCTTGTCTCCAGGGCTTGTGTTCTCTCTGTCCCTGATCCACTTGGGCTCTGGTGGCTGCTGCTTGGGTCCCTTTGGCATTGTGGTGGCAGTTATGGCTACTCTGGTGGTGCCTGGTCAACATTGTTATTTTTAACTTAGAAATCATGCTATACTATGCTGTGATTTAGTAAAAGAATACCTTTTTGTGTTTGCTTGAAACTTCAATTAGGGTCATGACTACTATCAGAAAATTTAGTTATTTTATAAATTGCTAAATTGCAGTTGTGTTTTATGCGAAGTAACTGTTAAAACATACAATTTTTACCTTGGGTAACATTCTCTTTAAAAATCACATTCATTGAGCAAATGAATCCGTTAATAGGCATTCATCATTTATTCATTAAAGTTTCCAGTGCCATCCATTAAAGTGTTCTTCAGATATACAAATTCTATATAATGTCTAACATTCTAGAATTTTAGCCTGTCAGGTGATCAGAAGGAAGTGTGAGTTAAAACAAACTCACTCTTCCGTATTTTAGCTACTATTAGTCTTCCAAGTATGTTTATTTGGCATGCCTGATGTAGCAATTTCTCATTAACTTGTAAATATTTGAAATATTTTAGTAAAACAAATGAGGACAATGAAAACAATCGATTTCTCAGCTCTCAGTTTTAGAAGTACAGCTTTTCTAAACAATTCGGTTATTCCATGTTGATAATCAACCAAACTGAGATAGTTTTTTAAGAGAACGGGGTATAGCTCAGCAGTAGAATGCTTGCTTCGCATGCATGAGGTCTTGGATGCAATCCTTGGCACTACAAAAGGAAACAAAAAAACGTGGTTTAAAAATGTATATATTTTATGGGAAAATCAATCCAGTGGGGAATCTTTGACTTCCATGAGATGTCCAACTAACACAGGGGTGAAGGAGGGGGAAACATGGAATCATGGGGAACCAAGGTGGGGAACCGTGGAATGGCATCAGCCTTGGCTTGCTCTGTCATTATACATTTGTTCTTGATTGTGTGACAATGATTCCCTTCTAAGTGTAAGACTATCTTAAATGAATAAAAAAAGAATAAAAGGAAAAAATGTGTATATTTATGAAATCAGATATATATGCTTGATATTCTTATGAAATCCAGTTTGAGTCTAAGTAGGCATACTGTTATGAATAAGTTATATCATAGTATTTGAGGTAAAAAGAAGTTGGTGTGTTAAAAACTTGCACATATTACAAAGTGTTTCTTTTAAGAAAAAATGGGTTTCATGTTAACTTTTAATTTTTTTTTTTTTTTAAAGAGAGAGGGGGACAGTGAAAGAGAATAATCTTTTTGTTTAGTTTTTCATGTGACTTTTGTTGCTCTGATACTTTGTTGTGTATGTGGTGCTGGGGTTTGAACCTGCATTCTCAGGCATGCCAGGCAAGCACTTTAACCTCAAAGCCATTGCTCCAGCCCTCATGTTAACTTTTTTTTTTTTTTTTTTAAAGCTAGAGGGACAGTGAGAGAGAGAGAGAAAGAGAAAATCAATTTATTTAGTTTTTCATGTGGCTTTCGTTGCTCACACGCTTTGTTGTGTACGTGGTGGTGGGGTACGAACCAGTGTCTGTGCTTGCGAGGCAAGTGCCGAAACTGCTGAGCCACCACTCCAGCCCCCTTCATGTTAACTTTTAATTGCTGGACATTTCATATATGATAATGAAATTATGATTTTTAAAAATATAAAACAAGGGAAATGAAACTTCCATCTTAACAAAATAGCGTAGGTGTCATTAAGTAATAGGACATTTGGCTCTTCAGACTTATGGTGTCCCCTTACATAATAGTTCACTAAATTAAATGAAGTTATTGATTCTGCTTCATTACTGACATCCATTTATGAGCACTTTCTTTGGTACTATAGCACAATGTCAGAGGCCATAACTTTCTCTGGAAGAATAAAAGCTTTCAGATGGCAAATCCCAGAAACCAGCACTGTGGCCTTTTTCTTTTTCTCTCTTGCATAAAATTACTGGCGAGACATCATTGAAAAAAAAATCTCATAAATTAGTAGGAGAGTCTTCATCTTAAGACTTCTTAAAATTGTTGGTGATTGGCAGGATTCCACTACAGAATAATTAATATTGTGTTTTACTGTCGAGGGCCATCCAGGGCTTTAAGAGCAAAGATGGCGCCTGGCTGAGAGCCAAAGGGCAGTGGCAGTTGCTACAGGGTTTCTCCTTAACGGCTACAAGGTTTCTCCTTAATGGCTGACATGTTCAACTGATCAGGCATTGGAGGCTGTTTTCCATCTGTCTGCCTAGTAACAGGCATCCTATTGGCCACTTGTGATGTAGCTTTATGTTGATTGGCTATTAGAATGTATATTGGGCATTGGACGCTGTTTTCCGTTTGTCTGCCTAGTAACAGGCATCCTATTGGCCACTTGTGATGTAGCTTTATGTTGATTGGCTATTAGAATGTATAAAAGGCACTGTTGATCTCCTTCCAGAGAGATCTCCAGGAGGAAGAAGAGAGAGAGATCTCCAGGAGGAAGAAGATAAGTAAGAATAAAGCTTTGCGTGCTGAACCCACCTGTTTCCTCTTTTATTGTTGCCTCGTTGGTCGAGAGCAACATTTTACCTGGATTTTGAAAATTTTTGGTAGGAAATGGTCCATTTGTAACATGCCTTCCTGTGTCTATTTTATGTGAAATATCATATTTTTAGTTAAAGCAGACTGTTCAAAGTAAGTTAGAATAATCACCATGTTAAACAGACATTTTCTCTCTTCCTATGAAAAGTCTCTGTGCAGACGTCAGGACAGATCAGTAGAGGGAAGTGGATCTCCAGCACTCAGCGACACCGTTGTTGTTCAGGCTTTTGCACCAATTGCTGCGTTTTCCACTTTCCAGTGTTTTGGTATCAGAAGCTAAATGCACAGCTTTTACCATCGCTGCCTTTGTGCATACAATGCTAGTAGATACGAATTCCATCTGCCAGGGAACAACTCCACTGATTTTGTAATGGCATCTTGAGTTGTAGGTACTCTCAGTTTTCATGAAGATAGGTATGTCTCTAAGCTCCCGTGCACACACCCGTGCGTGTGTGTGTGTGTGTGTGTGTATGTAATAAATATTTCTGTTAAATATGTATGTTTCTATAAAGTTGTCTTTTGTACTGAGATGAACTTAGCAATTATAATCTTAGAATTTCTTCATATCTTTAAATGCGATTATAAAAAGAAAAAAGATAAAGCTCTTTTTTTCCTTCCTAGTGATTGCATTTAGAGAAAAAATTTTTAAAATTAGATTATATTGTATTCTCGGAGGTTGTGTCCTCTCAGCAGTTGACTTTAAGATAGTTTCCATATTCTGGAGATGTTGCAGCATCCTTTTGAAATCCTCTTAATAGTCCAGAACCTCTCCATTGTATGCTTCCCATACAACCAAAAGCTAGCTTTGAATTCTGTCACATGGATTAGGGAGGAAGGGAAAAGGTTCTACAGTAAGTATGGGAACTGAACCATTCTTCAGCCCACAGATTGTATATTTTGTGAACAAAAGCTGTCTTGGCTAATGATAAACTGGGATATTGTGGTTGATATAAAATTTTATCTGGAGAATCAGTGATTGTCAACCCAAATTTATAAGTTGGTGTCAAATAGTTTTTCAAAGCGAGTGCTGCACTCTTGATTGTCTACAAGGTAGCTTTTGGATGGTATCTGAAATAGTTAATGAAGGTGAGCAGGAATGGGAGTTTTAATAGCCATACTTGTTGAATAACAGCTCCAATTGTAGCCAGTTCAGAAGGAAATGAATTGACCATCTGAATGTTCTATCATGAAGGTTCCCTCATAGATTTCTTTTGCTTGGAATTTGTGTTGATATCAACAGACAGGCTAGAGTTATATTCCTTTCTGAATTCTTTCACTACCTTTGTGGCTTAAAGCTTAGCCCTTTTGGGTGTTAAAATGGCTGTTATTTTCCCTACAGACCTGTAGTTTGGACCTTCAATGCTCAGTGGATTTCTGGATATGATCTTTTCAGTGGACCCTGGGTCTTGTGATCCCAAATCAAAGACTTTTATCTCTTCTTTTAAGGAAAAAGGGATTAGGAACTTCCTGCTGCTTTTGCAAACACTGAAGTATCTGCTAGGGCTTGGTGTTGCCCTGAGGTCAGTTTTAAATACCCTCAAGGTCCCAGGTTAGCTCAGGATGCTGGTGTTCCTTTTTTTCTTTTTTTTTTTTTAGGGATAAAGGTTAGTGGTTCTCCCTTAAGAGAATTCTAATAGTCTGATATGTCTGAAGAAAATTCTAATAGCCTGATATGTCTGTTTATAGAATCAATTAATCAGATTAAAAATATAGTTGGGGTCCTCTAAACAAAGTTTTCTTATCTGTGAAGGCAAGTGGAAAGTATCCCGATTAACCTAAAAATTCAGATTGACTGTTTTAGGGTTTGCCATAGACATGGTGGAAACTAATTCATTAGGTAGAAAACAAGCAAAAAGCTTTGGCTCTGAGGCCTTTGGATGATCTTTTATGTAGCCTGCCCTTGTAGCCTTAAACAATAGATACATTACCTAACAGTGCCTTTTAAGATAATATATCAAAACAGTTGATATTTCATTAAATGCTTTTGGTTTTAGAAAATATAAAAACATTAAGAAATACATTATATTTACTAGTGTATTTAGTGCATTTATTAGAGTATCTTATCTGTTATAATAAATTTGCTCTTAACAAATTAAAGAACCAAGCACTTTCCTCAAAAGTCCCCTTGTGAGGTTATCTTTTGACTTCATTAAACACAGAAAAATTTTAAAGATTGTACTCAAATTTTAACTTTAGCAACATCAAAAATGTATATTTCTTTAAGAAGCTATTCAGTTTTGTTGCAGAAATAGCATTTTTAGATGAAAAAGTAATGTGCATAATCCCTTATAATATTTGTGTATATTTACTTTTTAAGTGTAAATGGTTAAGAGATTTGAATAGTCTGGTCAGGATTATGAAGTCTGAAATAATTAACAATATTTTAGAGTTTATCTGGTGCTTCAGTAGGATAAAAAGTCTTCATTCAGAAATTTAGCCTTGCCTAAAGTCTTTGTTCTACTCATTGAAAAACAAAACCAGGGTGATTTTTCAAGATGGTGCACTCAGTTCCTACTGTGGTATATTCTCTCTGCTCCAAATACCTAGCATTGAAAATAGAAAAACTAAAAAAACATACACAGCCTGGTTGGAGTGGTCACTCAGAGGTTACGGTGCTTGCCTGGCATACGCAAGGACGTGGGTTCTAACTCCAGCACTACGGGAGCAATGAAAGCCACATGAAAAACTAAATACAAATTCATTCTCTTTCTCTCTTTCTCTCTCTCCCTCCCTCCTCCCCTCCCTGTCTCTCTTAAAAAAAAAAAAAAAAAAAAAAAAAAAAAAAAAAAAAAAAATACTCAGAGCCTAGCTTGAATACAAGAGAAATACTATGACGGCCATAGGGTTAAATGGCCTGAAGTTATACTTATGGGAGGGAAAGGATTTTAAAATAATTTACAAAAGCCTAAAACATAAAGAAAAAAATAAATTGTATTAAATAAATTTAAAATCTGATGTTGAAAAAGACAATGTAAACCAAGAATGAAATGTTACATACCAGCTGGAACAAGACACATGCAGATAATCTAATCAACAAAGATGTAACTAAAATCTAAAACAGCTCCTATAAATCAATAAAAAAGGCCAAGTAATCTAGTGAACAGTGTGAACAGGAAGCAGTTCACAGAACAGAATACCTAAAAAGCCAATAAATACATGAATTTATGTTTACCTCCCTTATAATTAGGGCTATGAAAAAAAGTTTTTAAATACTATTTTGTATCCCCTAGATTGACAAAAATCAAAACCACCTGATACTTTTATAAGATGAGAAAGCTAATTGAAATGTAAATTGGTTGAACTATTTTAGAGGACAATTTGGCAATATCTAGAAAAATTTGAAAATACATTTATCCTTTCACCCATCATTTTCATTTCTAGGCAGAGATCACAGAAAAACTTTTCCTGTGTACCCAAGAAGATACATGTAAAGCTACTCTTTGAAGTATCTTTGTAATAATTGGAAGTTGGTCATACTTCACATGTCCTTCAGTAAGAAAATGGTTAATGAATTGTGGGATCCTGTATGCATATAGTTGAATGACCCATAAAGCAATTATAGTTACATATGTAGACAAATGTCAAAAAATGTTAAGCATAAAAATAAATTACAGAATAGAGTATAATGCTATTTGTATATTAATTGAAAGTGTACAGAACATTACATGTTTATGAATATATCAGTATTCAGTAACAGTATAAAATATTCACAATAAGCACTAAATTCAGGATGATGATAGCTTTGGGGGAAGGAAAGAAGATGAGATCAGAAAGAGGTTTACAAGGGACTTTAAACCATTTGTAATGTTTTATTTATTTATTTTTTAAAGAGAGAGGGACAATGAGAGAAAGAGAATTTTTTTTTTTTAGTTCTTCATATGGCATTTGTTGCTCTGACACTTTGTTGTGTATGTGCTGCTAGAGTTCGAACCTGAATCCTGGCATGCCAGGCAAGCGCCATAACCACTGAGCCACAGCTTCAGCCCCAATCTTTTATATTATTATTATTTTTTTAAATTTGTTAAGAAATTTATTTGTTGAACAATCAAACATGCTTCTAACAAAACAATATAATATATATATATATATATATATATATGTATACTGAAAATTAGATTTACCCCCTAAAGACCCCCCTAATTACACACCCTTATCCCTCCCCCCCTTTCCCCAATACATCTCTACAAATGCCTTAGGTTGTACGTCACTACACCTTTTCAGGGTTTAAAACATGAGAATTGACCATCTTTCACAATGGCCAGGGTCTAGCTCCAGCCTCCCAGATGAGTGAAGACATTCGACCCTTGGTTCTCTGGGTTATGCTGACTTCACTCAGCATAATTTCTTCCATAGCCATTTATCTTCAAAGGCTGCATGCAATATCATTGTTTCTAATTGCTAAGTAGAACTCTATGGTATATATGTACCACAGTTTTTGGATCCATTCATCCAGTGAGGGACATCTGGGTTGTTTCCATAATTTAGCTATTGTAAATTGAGCTGCTATGAACATTGAGTTAGCTGTGTCGCTGTAATGTGCTTGCTGGTTCTAAATCCCCTGGAAAAATACCCAGGAGAGGAATAGCTGGATAATATGGTGGGTTCATCCCTAGTTTTCTGAGGATTCTCCACACTGCTTTCCAGAGGGGCTGTACCAGTCTGCAGTTCCACCAACAGTGTGCTAGTGTACCTGTCTCTCCACCACCCCTCCAGCATCTATTATTGTTTATTTTCTTCATTTTTGCCAATCTGACTGGTGTGAGGTGAAATCTTAGTGTAGTTTTCATTTGCATTTCTCTGATTACTAGTGATTTAGAGCACTTTCTCATGTATGTATTCATTGGCTTGCTCAATGTCCTTTTTTGAGAAATTTCTGTTTAGCTCATTGGCCCATTTATTGATTGGGTTGTTTGTGTTTTTGAAGTTGAGATTTTGGAGGATTTTGTAGATTCTGGATATGAGACCCCTGGAAGAAGAATCACAGCCCAAAATCTGAAATAAATATGATAGTGTGTATTAATAAAGTATGTATCAATAAAGATAGGTTGAATATACATAAGTGTTGTAGTCAGAATAGTGTGAATAATTTTTAGATGACTAGTTTAAAATATATTTCCCTGTTTTGTTAGATAATAGGTAATCTGTTAGTGGCTTTCTGAAAGTAAATTCCCTCATATCCCTGTGTTTTTGTTCACTTTAGTTGTCAGTTTATTCTAAAATCCTGCCTTAACTCTCTTTTACTATTTTTCTTTCAAGTCTTGAAACTAATTCAAATTTTTGTGAAGTTTATGATAAAGAAGATGCTAATAATTTGAAATAACTTTCCCTGGTATATGTTGAAAAAACTATGTATCTGAGTTTGGAACCAAATTGTTCTAAGTTGATTCAGCTTAGCTTTTTGGGTTATCAATCAGATTGCCACATGGTTAATTCAGTTTGGGAAGTAGCACAATTATAATAACCAGGTCGTGGTCGTGCACCCTCATTTTGGTTGTCTTGATGATCAAGTTGAATGAACAATTAGGGATTGAATGGACTTCTTTTTGGTGCCTTATTATATACCCAAAGAAAGCAAATCCACCTGAGATTTGTGGTGTGATTGAAACAGAGTCAAAGCTGCATTCTAGAAAACCTTTGCTGGCATAGAAAGTAATAAGCCCATTTCTCCACAGACTGAAGCTCTTATTTGAGACAGGGGTCTTTGTGTGTCTTTGACCATTGGTCAGTGAACTCTGACCAAGCATTTCATTTCACTTATCTTGACCACAGTGTGGATTGCTAATGATTGATTCATTAACCCTCTGGTGTTCACATTCTAATGTCAAATATGTACCAGTGTGGATAAAAAGATTTTATCTGAGCTTATTCATTTTATTTAAAAACTAGGATGTAGTTGTGTAATTGAAGAGGTTGTTTCAAAACCTGGGAATGCCTTCATTGTTCCATTTTAGTTTGACCTAATTTAAATCATATATATGGCATTGGTTGCCTATTTCTTAACTTTTTCATTTCACCATGCTTTTGTTCTTATTGAAACCTCACTCCATGTAGCATTCACCTGAGAGTTGTTGATACTGGTTTAACTTACTTTCTTCTTACCTATGTTCATATTTATCTGCAAATGTTTTTTTCAGTTGGGGCAATAACCATGACAACAGAAAAGAAAGTATCAGCTCTCGCTGCAGAAGAGACTACTGAACATAGCAGTTTGAAATTGTAAGCATACATGTCTGTAGTTAGCTGGCAGGTTTCCTGGAAGGGAGGCTGTTGGCTGGTCTAGGATGAGCTCACTTATGTGGTTGGCTGTTGGTTGGGTTGATATGAGAGACTGGACCACAGGTCTTTCATCATCCAGAAGGCTGTTCGGAATTTATTTGCATGCCTGAAGCAACAAGGCCTCTCAAGTCACCAGCATAGAATTAGCATGCTCTTCTGTCACATTCTACTGGCTGAGCTGAGTCTCAAGGTCAGCCCAGATTCAAGAGGTGAGAAGAGCTGCAAAATTATACTGGACGAAGCGTGAATATGGAGGGGAGAAGATTTTAACCACATTTGCAGTCAGTATACTACAGATGGAAAGGGTACAAGAGAAAGTGTGAGAGTGAATATTTGGGGATCTTTACCCTCAAAAATCATTGAAGATTTATGGCTTATGTTTTGGGATGGCAGTGACATTAAGTCACATTAGAAAGAAATATGGGGGCCTGGAGCGGTGGCTTGGAGATTACGGCACTTGTCCAGCATGCACAAGTACATGGGTTCAAATCCTAGCACCCACGTATATAACTGTCAGAGCAACGAAAGCCATGTGAAAAACTCAATAAAAATTGATGCTCTCTGTTTTTTCTCTTAAAAAAAAAGAAAGAAAATATGGGAGAAGGAAAGTGTTAAGAGGGAGTGGAGGGGATGACAGCAAAAATAGCAAAGAATATGAATGAGAAGAAGAAAGAGTTTAGTCCTATCAAACCAAACCTAGGGTATCTTTGGGACGTCTACATGGAAGCATTTAATGATATTGTTGGTAGGACTCTGGCGATCTTTCAAGAAAAAAGTTGAAGTCTAGAGCTGGGCATGGTGACGCAGGACTATAATACCAGTGATTCTGGAGGCTGAGGCAGGAGGATTGCAAGTTCGAAGCCAGCCTCAACAACTTAATGAGGCCCTAGGCAATTTAGTGAGACTTTGTCTCAAATAAAATATAAAAACAGGCTGGAGAGGGGCGAGAGGTAGTTCAGTGGTAGAACACTTGCGTGGCATGTGCAAGGACCCGGGTTCAAACTCCGGTACTGCATATACAACTGAGTGTCAGAGAAACAAAAACCAGATGAAAAAATAAATAAGATCCCCCCCACCTTAAAAAAATGGGCTGGGGATGTGGCTCAGTATTTAAATGCCCTTGGGTTTGATTCCCAGTACCAAAAATGAAGAAACAGTTTAAGTCTAAAAATGTACAGACTTAGCACTCAGTAATATATTAGGTATCAGATGTTGCTGGGGTTTTCTAAGGAAAGAGTGTAGTTTACAAAGATACAATGGCTGAAGGCACAATCAGCTGTGTGTGTAAGGAGTAGGGAAAGAAGAAGAGTCATTAAAGTGGGTGGGACAGGTAGAGATAGAAAGTAGGGACAAGAGTGTCGGAGTGTCAGAGTCTCATGGAAAGGGGATGCCAACTCAAGGTGATGCTAGAAAACCCAAACCAGGGGATCGAGAAGAGGCCAGAGATAGTCACTATGGGTTGAGAAGCAAGTGGGAAAGGTAGCAGTGGAGGAGTGAAATGGGAAAAAGACCGAGGTCAGCAGCTGGAGATAGAAGCAAGCTCATGGAACCAGTTGTGTAGGAAGGGGAAGGCGTGGGTACGTTTGTAAACCTTGGCATCTAGAAATGAGAGAGTAGGAAGACAGAGATGACAGTCATAGAAGGTATTAAGCGCTTAGTTCCTTTAGAGGTAGTCATTGTTCATTGCTACATGTGTTCTTCCTGGGGCTTTTTTTTTTTTTTTTTTCTGGGTATTTACAGACATATATATGCTCCTGCACACACTTTTTTTTTTTTTTTTTTTTGTTCCCTTCAGTTTTTAAAATCTTGATTGGGGCTGGGAATGTAGCTCAGTGGTAGAGCATTTGCCTAGTAAGCACAGTGGCCTGGATTCAATCCCTAGCACTGCAAAACAAAACAAAACAAAACATCGATTGAGTTATAACTAATGCACAATAAACTGCACGTATTTAAAGCATACAATTTGATGAATTCGACCTGTGTGGGTGCCAGGGAAATCAACACCATGTTGTATCGTAAGCACACGTATCATTCCCAGAAGTTTCTTCTATATTTTTTTGATAATCCATTCCTCTTCCCTGCCCCTAGGCAACCACTTACTTGTTTTCTGTTAGAGTGTTAGGAAGAGTACCATAGAGGGATGGGATTCTCAGCTGCAGAGTGCTCACCTAGCATGTGCATGGTCCTGGATTCAATTTCCAGCACCTTTAGAAAAGGAAAACAGAACAGCATCATGTAATAAGCACTTCTTGTTTGTGGATTCCCTTACATAGCGTAAGTACGTGAGATCCATTCATGTAGTGTGTCTGTTTTGTGAGTAGCTGTAGAAGTGGTTGTACAAGTTTGTTTATCCATTCACTTGTTAACAGACATTGGTTATTTTCCAACAGTTTGGGGCTGTTCAATCAAAACTGTTATGAATATTTGTAACTCTTTGAGCTGTGAGCTCCAAGCATCTTTGGGTTAGATACCTAGAAGTGAAACATCTGAGTTGTTTAGTATATATATGTTAAACTTTTTAAGAAGCTACCAACCTGTTTTCCAAAGTACTTGTAACCCCACTAAATGAGTTGCACTCTCTGTACATACATGTTGTTCTATAACTTGGTGGGTTCATGCTTTTTTTTTTTTTTTTTTTTTTTTTGTGTGTGTGTGTGTGTGTTTTGCTAATAAACCACCACTCTTTGTTATTAGCTTCCTTGGTATTGTTTGTCATTTCCTCTCATCCATAATTACAGCCATAGATATTTAACTAAAGTTGAAGGTTCCCTGGGGGCTTAAATTAAATTTGTAATTACTTATTTTCTCAGATAACCAAAGATTTAAAAAGAAAACACATTATATCACAGCCCCCCAGGGGGCTGATTAATTCCGTTTGAATATGTTCGCTAGTATTGTTAGCTTTAGCACTCTGCCACCAAATTGAACCGTGTTGGATGCTAGCTGTGACCATCAGTTAGCTGTTGCTTAGTGGAGCCCTGGTTTATTCCACTGTCGGTCAGTTAGCTTTCCTTTCATTTGCACCGTTCCTTCCGGATCTGTTCCTTTTTGTCTTTTCACTTGTCTCACTTATGTAATTTTCCCTTTATTTTTCCCATTCTGTTCTTTCCCCTTCTCGCTAATTCTTCTGCCTCCATTTTCTTCACCAGTGCACCCTGCCTTGCCCCAGAGGCACACTGACTGCCTCTGCTAGCGCCTGCTCTGGGACTTCATCCCAGAGTGGAGACTAGAAAGCCACTGCCTCAGTGGCCTCTGATTGTGGGTGTATTTCCAGAAATCTTTCAAATCATCAGATTCCACTGTGATTATTTCCTTACAGAAACTCGGGATCCCTATTAAGCAGGCTTTGCAGAAGGGCTATGAATAGCACTCTGCACAGAGTTGGGGAATCCACCTTTTTACTTGGTCCTGCGCATAGTCTTTTTTTTCCTTAAGAGAGAGAGAATCATCAGGTTTTTGTTTTTGTTTTTGTTTTAGAAAGAGGGGACAGAGAGAGAGAAGCAATTTTCATTCAGTTTTTCATATGACCTTCATTCCTGGGACACTTGGTTGTGTACCTGGTGCTGGGGTTTGAACTCGCACACTCATGCATCCCAGGCAAGCTTTGCAACCGCTGAGCCACCGCTCCAGCCCCGAATCATTAGTTTGTCATGTGGCTTTTGTTGCTCCAATATTTCATTGTGTATGTGATGCTGGGGTTCGAACCCGCATCCTCATGCATTCCAGGCAGATGCTGTCACGGCTGAGCCACTGCTCCAGCCCCCTGAGCATAGTCTTATTTGTAGCACAGTCAACTTTTAGACGTATCAATCTTATGTTAGATGGCTGTGAGGACAGGACATGGTTAGCAGTCTCACAATTTCTGGGTTACTGTGAAAGATGTATTACATATCCAAAAATACATTTTTGCCAAGAGAGAGGGACAGTAAGAGAGAGGAAGAGAGGCATAATTTTTATGTAGATTTTTGTGCTGCTTTTGTTGCTCTGGGACTTTGTTGTGTACATGGTGCTGGGGTTTGTTTGAACCCGTGTACTTGGCGCATTCCGGGCAAGATCTGTAGCCGCTGAGCCACTGCTCCAGCCCCTTTGCTGCTGTTCTTAAGGACTTAGTTTTACTGTCTTTTTCAGCAGGCCATGTAAGTACAAAATCTTTTGTATGACTTTTTTTTTTTTTTTTTTTTAAGGAGAGGGACAGTGAGGGAGAAAAAGAATCATTTTTTTACTTAGTTTTTCATGTGACTTTTGTTGCTCTGACACTTCATTGTGTACATGATGCTGGGGTTCGAACCCAAATCCTCACATGCCAGGCAAGCACTGTAACCCCTGAGCCAGTGCTCTAGCCCCGGTATGTCATTTATTAAAAGCCAACAAAGAGAAGAGTCAGGTTGTTTGACTCTTTCCACTGCCAACAACACCATTAAAAAGCAGATTCTGTCAGTTCCCCTTCCTTGCTTGAGTGAATGTCACACTCGACAGCAGATGAAATATGAGCTGCAAGTTTCTTTTGCCCTACTCCTGTAAACTATGCTTTGTTTTGATTTGGCTTATTGAACACATTATGGGGATTTCTGTATGGCTGTGGTCCAGCTTTCTGCACTTTTATTTTTCTGAGCTAAAGACTGCATATGATTTTAGCAAAAAAAATTCCTAAAAGGGTATGTGCTTCTGTCACTTAATAAATGGTTTATGAGGGCTGGAGTAGTGGCTCAGTGGTTATGGTGCTTGCCTGACATGCGTGGGTACACAAGTTCAAACCCCAGCACCATGTTATATAACAAAGTTTCAGAGCAACGAAGACCACATTAAAAACTAAATAAAATGGATTCTCTCTTTCTCTCTTTTACTCTCACTGTCCCTCTCTTTATTTAAAAAAAAAAATGATTTGTGAGAAACCAGTATAGCCTTTTCTTTCCCTGCCCAAGTAAATGAAAGGTCTTTACCAGACATTGAAGTTATAAGAGCAAGACATTAAAGCAACAACTTTGTGTTAATAAAACTCTATACGGAACATAATTGAAGAAATTTATTTAAGTCACCAGTTGGATATGGTTTAGAAGTGCTTTTTTCCTATAGGAGGTGCATTCTTTTTATTTGAGATAACACTGAATGTTTCTCATATTGTTCATAGCCTCTGTGTAGACAGGGAAGCACTTTTATGAAACATAGCTAGTTTCAAATGGCAGAATCCAAGAGCAAGGGAACCGTTATAACAAAAACCAGACAACAACAAAAAATCCCACATGTGGGGCTAGAGCATTGGCTCAGTGATTATGGTGCTTGCCTGGCATGCCTGAAAACCCAAGTTTGAACCCAAGCACCACACACACAACTAAGTGTTGGAGAAACAAAGGCCAGATGAAAAAATAAATCAAACTGATTCTCATTTTCTCTTTCACTCCTCTCACTCTTTCCCTCCCTCTTTCTTAAAAAAAAAATCCCACATTTGGCTGGGTGTGGTAGCTTATGCCTATGATCCCATCTACCTGGAGAAGCTGAGGTAGGAAGATGGCAAGTTCAAGGTCAGCCAGGGCAACTTGGTGAGACCCTGTCTCAAAATAAAAAGTAAAAACAGCTGGAGATGTAGTACAGTGGTATAGTGTGCTCAAAACCACCCCCAAAACTCAGCAAGCAAATAAAACAAAAACCACATTTGCATTTGTACCTGCTTTTAATCAATATTGTAGATTACTCTCTAATCTGACTGTGTACATTCTCTGCATAAAATATTTGCTGACAGCCCATTGCCCTCAGAATACTGCCCAAATACTAATGAAGTGCCTCTCAAATTTTAAAGTGCCTACTTTTCATGTGGGCAGGTTTTTAAAATGCTGATTGGCATTTGGTAAGTCTGGTGAATTCTGATATTCTACATTTTAAACAAATTGTAAGACTGGTCCAGACCACACTTGAGAGTACCAAAGTATTAGAACAGAAATAGGCATGGTGCTTTAACATCTTTGCCGTGATAGAATCTTTTTTTTTTTTTTTAAAGGACAGTAAGAGATAGAATAATTTTTTTTTTTTTTAAAGAGAGAGGGACAGTGAGAGAGACAGAGAAAGAGAGAATCAACTTTATTTAGTTTTTCACATGGCCTTAGTTGCTCTAACACTCATTTGTGTATGTGGTGCTGGGATTTGAACCTGGGTCCTTGTGCTTGCTAGGCAAGCGCCGAAACTGCTGAGCCACCGCTCCAGCTCCGCCATGATAGAATCTTTAAAAAAAACAAAAAAAAAAGGACAGTGAGAGAGAAAAAGAGAATCAGTTTTTATTCAGTTTTTCATGTGGCCCTTGTGTACATGGTGTTAGGGTTTGAACCTGCGTCCTTGCGCATGCGAGGCAAGTGACGCAGCCGCTGAGCCACTGCTCCAGCCCCTGTAATAGAATCCTTTACCACCATTTCTGCACATCCTAAATTCGCACCACCTGGGATTTCAGTTCTCTGAATATGTCATGCACTCTCACTGTTCCATGGCTTTGCTGGTGCTCCACCCTCTGAACCACTGTTTTTTTGTTTTGTTTTTGTTTTTTGGTACTGGGGTTTGAACCCAGTGGTGCTCCACCACTGAGCCACATCCCCAGCCCTTTTTATTTTTTATTTTGAGACAGGGTTTCACTAAATTGCTAAAGCCTCAAATTTGCAAGCCTCTGCCTCAGCCTCCTGAGCTGATGGAATTAAAATTGTGCACCACTGTGGGGAGCTTTGTTTGTTGTTGATAATCCCTTGCTGTTTACTAGTCCTTCCGCCCTTAATTATGTGTCACCTCCTCTGTGAAGCCTTCCTTGGTAGTGGTCTTGGTGGCTGGAGCATCCTGTGAGTTGCGCTTTTATGGAAGGACATACAGTGTAATATTCTTTGATTCTGTTTTTTAAAAAATGACAAGTAGATTTTCTTGGGCTAGACAAGAAAGTACATAGTTGAGAGTAAATGTTGTAGTCTGTTGAATAAATAATTATACAGTTAAGTTGATGTTGGGAAAATAGAAAAGTGACACAATTGTTCAGGAAAGGTCCTAAAGTCCTCATTGATTTTGGGATCAATCAAGCGGAAGGTTGAGGAAATATTTTCTTTTGTTGCTGCTTCTAGGAATATTTAAAGGAGGAAAAAAAATTGGGAAAAAGAAAACTCCTTTGTGCATGAATGTATGTTTCCTACCAGGAGAAGATTCCCAAGGCTAATTGGCACTGGAAGATTCCTTGTGTGTCCAGTTTAGTGGTTTAAAAAGGGTTGGGGGCAAAAAAAGAAGAGAAAAACAAAACATCATTTCCAGTCCTGGCTTTAAAATTTACTGCATTCTATGATCCAGAGAAAGTGATCATTAAATTAATACACTACAACTCTTGAATTGGTCTTAAATGTCTTTGAGATAGCCATTTTTAAAGCTAATGTCCTTGTGGAAATATTTCTGCTGTGATTTTGATGGATTTCATAATTTTTCTCATGATAAATTTCTACATGGATGAAGTTGCTAAGTGACATGAGTTTAGTTACAAAAACCTCACTCTTCTTAATGCTTTCTTGATCCTTCTGTTTCTGTGACTGATGTAAAGTGTAAAATTGCATGGAATGTTCTTCCTGCACAGTTGAGCTGTTAAGCAGAACTAATTCTTTATGGAATGACAACGAGGCACAGAGAGGCGTCTCTTGGATCAGGCAGTATAAGGCAGTCACTTGGCAAATGGATGAGGGGAAGTGGTCTTGGTAAGACAAAGCCGCCGCACTTTCTCTTTTCCTCTTGAATTCATAGTAGCCACACAAGTTGAGCAGCTTTGAAGCCGGTTAATGTGGCTTACGATGCATGTTTCTTCTGTACCGTTTCCTGCTTGTGTTTGCCAGCAGAGGGGCCAAACGCAATTGCTTGATACACGCATTAGCATGTCCCGTGCATTTCTGTGAGCACACGCTGTTGCTGGGAAGACAGATCACTTGAGAAGAGGAAAACCCCTCTTGGGGATGTCTTTCAAAGGGAGATCATCAGATTTTATTCCCAAACTAACTGGTTTTTGTTCAGATTATGAGAGTACCATGTGGAGACTGATTATTAAAAAAAAAAAATTCAAGATTAAGAAGCCAGTGGGAAAGATGTAAGGCAAAATGAATAGTTTTCATTTTATCAGATCTGGACAGGAAGACGAGGAATGTTGATGGTAATTTTATGCCAATTTAATGATTACTGAAATCTTATTTCCCCAAATTTTTCTTATTGATGGCTTGTTCCTCTTTATTTTATGTAGGTATGTGATTTCCATGTTTCTAGTCTCTTCCTTACATTCCTACTAAGACACACTCTTCCTCTTCTATTGTCACATTTCATACCTGCCTCTGGTGTTCTTGGTCTGGTCCTGAAAATCCATGCTCACTGCCACCTTTCTGTAGTCGCTGCTGGTCCCTTAGGGTGGATAATGTCAGTCCAGCAGAATATAAGCCAAGGAGTAGCTATGAGAGCTGTACTTCAGTGGATGAGGGCCAGAGTAGCTTCAGCTTCAGCCCTGTGAACACCCATCACTGTGACACTTTCATCCTCTGCTTTAAGAGGGTGCAAACATCACTGCGACACAGATGCATGTGTAAAACAGTGCACTTGTTTGGCAGCACTGGGGGTTGAACTTGGGGTGCTCTACCACTGAGCTACCTCCCCAGCCCTTTTTATTTTTTATTTTGAGACAGGGTTTTGCTAAGTTGCCCAGGCTGGCCTTGAACTTGCTATCCTCTTGCCTCAGCCTTGTGAATAAGCCGGGATTATGAGCCGGTGCACGTTTGTTTTTGTACTCAGCAGTGCAGTTCAATTCTGAAGGAGTGCACTAATGTATAGCAGTCTTAGTCAAACATGAATTCCAAAAGCCTGTAGCAATCCACAAAATCCGTTTCTCCCTTGAGATTCCTGGACCGGACCAGTTGCTTCCAAGAAATTCTGAGTAACGTCAAACCCAGCCTGATGGAATGAGTCAGGTTGAGTATAATGAGACTCCCAGGATGGGCTCGGAGTGCCAGGGGTTGGGGAACTGACTTAGATCTGCACGGTGCTCTGTCAGCAGCATGTAAAAGGTCTATCCTGCTGAGTGCTGCCGCACCCAGAGTTCGGGTGGGACTGGTCAGGAAGGCTGGCTTTCAGGGTGAGAACGTCTGTCTGTGTGTGTGTTGAGGTTGCATGTCATGCCTGCTGACTCCTGGTGCTGCTCGCGACTCTGCAGAGGTGACTGTTCTTCCACCATTTCCACAGGTGGAGAACTAGGAGGGTGTGAGGCCTCTGACTCCTCCTGTCCCTCAGAAGGATTTTTCAGTTAGCAGGATGAATTTTGCTTTTTGTATACCTAGTTTGATTGTCTTACAGATTAATATTATTATGCATGTATTCTGCTATATATATCTATATATATTGATTTATCTTCCAGATGATGAAGGTGGAGACTGAACTGAATGTGAATGTATCCTAGGGAGTGTTTTATTTGGATGTTTATCATCTGTCTGTTGAGTGCCTTTTGTATCTGTGATGCTGTGCCAGAGAAACAAAATTGAAGAGATACAGGCTGTGTCCTGTGGGTGGGAGTAGAAATGGAGCTAAGGAAGATAACAGAGTGTTTTATGACCTTGGCATATGGGTGGGGGGTCTCTGGTGCTACTTGGGGAAATCTGGGCTGACTCCACGGAAGGGAGAGAAGGTGGTTTCCTGGACTCAGCTTTTAGAATCTGTATGTGCTGTCATCTTACTTAATTTATAACTTTTTTTTTTTTTTTTTTTAACAAGAGAGGGACAGTGAGAGAGAGAGGAAGAGAATCAGTTTTATTTAGTTTTTCATGTGGCTTTCGTTGCTCCGAGACTTCATTGTATACATGGTGCTGGGAACTTGTGTACTTGTTTTTTGTTGTTGTTGTTGTTTTTAAGAGAGAGGGACAGTGAGAGAGACAGAAAGAGAGAAACAACTTTATTTAGTTTTTCACATGGCCTTAGTTGCTCCAACACTTAGTTGTGTACGTGGTGCTGGGGTTTGAACCCAGGTCCTCGTGCTTGCCAGGCAAGCGCTGAAACCACTGAGCCACCGCTCCAGCCCACTTTTTGTTCTTTATGAGTGGTTAGAAAATTAAAAGCCTTTCTGTGCTGTAAGGGACACTTTAAAATGTATTCGTAATTTACGTGGAGTAAAACTCACATTTTGCCTGTGAAGCAGTACATTGAACTGCGACAGGTGGGCTCATTGGCGCACTGGCCTTGAGCAAGGTTTTTGGAGTTGAGAATCCCTTTGTCTTTGTGGAGAATGTTTCTCTGAAAGGGAGGACTGACTTTTTGAGAAGAAGGTAGGTGAATATCAGTGGACAGCAGTGAAGTTGAATCTAACACAGAATTCTTTTTCCTTGGGTGCTGACTTCTGTGCTCTCATTTTGCTGATTTTTTTTTCCTCCTTATCATTCCCTCCCCACCAAAAATCAGCTAAAATGAATCAGCCAGTTGCACCAGGAACTGTTTGCCCTGTTCACTAACAGCATCAGTAAAACCATGTAGCTCCCTCTAAACCAACCCTGTTTGTTAGTAATGCTAGTGGTGTCACCAAGAAAGGACATTTAAAATAAAGGCTACTTGGATTCTAATGGAAGATCTTATCCTTGTCGTTTGGAACAGGCTCTCCACCTTCACCATTGCACAAGCAGTGACAATCCAGGCTTTGGAGTGGGGATCTCGAGCAAGCCTGACCCAGCAGGATTAAACTTTCAGTTACTACCACAAGGCAGTTGAAAGATGTCCTTCCCAGTGCTTCAAAGCAGAGTTTAAAGTTACTTAACTTTGTAAATAAAACTTCCACTTTACACACACAACCTCACTTTTTATGAGCTACAATTCTGTGAGTTTAGACATTAGAGTCGGCTAACCATCAGCACAGTCAGGATACAGAAAAGTTTTACCACCCCTGTAGTCACACCTTCCCCCTTCCCTGACACCTAGCAGCCACTATATTTTGCATTTTTAGAATGTCGTATAAATGGAATGACATTATATAGCCTTTTGGGGTCTTCTTTTACTCAGCATAATGCATTTGAGATTTATTTATTTTGTGGAGTGTATCAACCGTCTGTTCCTTGTTATTGCTGAATAGTACTCCATTGTGTGATTTTAACATAGTTTTCCCATTCACGCCTTGAAGGAAATTTAGGTTGCTTCTAGTTTCAGGCCGTTATGAATAAAGTTTCTCTAAACTTTCTTCTTGTACAGGTTTTTGTGTGTACTTTCTTGTGCAAGTTTTCTTTTTACTTGAGTAAATATTTAGACATAGAAATACAGGATCATATGGTAAGTATGTGTTTAATTCTTTAAGAAACTGCCACATTATTTTCCAAGGTGACTGCCAGTTTCCATTCCCACCAACACGGAGAGCTCCATGAACTCTACATTCTTACCAACATTTGGTATAGCCATTGCTTTTGATTTGAGCCACAATGGTATCTCATTGTTTTAATTTACATTTCCCGATGCCGAAGGAGAGGGGATGTGTTGTCACACATATATTTTAGTTGTCAGCCATACACCTTTGATAAAGTGTTCTAGTCTTTGCCCACTCTGTATTGGATTGTTTTCTAATTATTGAGTTTGGAGCATTCTTCCTATGTTCTGAATATAGATCTTTAGTCAGGTATGTGACTTGCAAAGTATCTCTCCCGCTGCGTGGCACATCTTTTCATCTCTTAACGGTGCGTTTCTCAGAGCAGCAGCTTTATTGTTTTGATGAAATCCAATTCATCAGTTTTTTTCTTTCATGGGTTGTGCTTTTGTGTGTCATATCTAAGAATGCTCTGCTTCTGTTTAACCCAACAGCACAGTTTTTTCCATTTTGTTCTAAGTGTTTTACAGTTTTACATTCATTTGGGTGTGTAACCCACTCGGGGTTGATTTTTGTGTAAGGTAGGATGTACAAGTCAAGATTAATTTTTTTGTATGTAGATGTTCAATTGTTCAAGCATGAGTTGATGAAAAGACTGTCCACTCAGTATTGAATTGTTTTTGCAACATTGTAAAAATCGATTGACCTATCTGTATGGTTTATTTCTGCAATCTTTCTTCATTGATCTATGTCTCTCCTTTTGCCAGTACTATTACTTCCTTGATTACTGTAGCTTTATCATCATTCTTGAAATTATGTTTTGAAATCAGACTACTTGAGCACTACAAATTTTGTTTTTCATTTTTCTTTTTCAGAATTGTTGTGGCAATTTCAGTTCTTTTGTCTGCATAAATGTTACACTGTTATAAGGGGATGTAGTTTTTTTTTTTTTTTTTTTTTTTTTTTTTTTTTTTTTTTTTTTTTTTTATTTTTGGGAATTCTGTTTTTTTTTTTTTTTTTTTTTTTTTTTTTTTTTTTTTTTTTTTTTTTTTTTTTTTTTTTAAGAGAGAGGGACAGTGAGAAAGACAGAGAAAGAGAGGAACAACTTTATTGAGTTTTTCACATGGCCTTAGTTGCTCCAACACTCAGTTGTGTACGTGGTGCTGGGGTTTGAACCCGGGTCCTCGTGCTTGCCAGGCAAGCGCTGAAACCGCTGAGCCACCGCTCCAGCTCCTCGTTTTACTTTTTAGTTCCAGACAGGGTCTTGCCAAATTGCCCAGCCTGATTTTATTTATTTATTTATTTTTATTTTTTATTAGAAGTATATAGAGATACAGTGGAAGGGGAAACATTATCAAACCATCAGTAACCAATGCATATATACTTTGTTATCCAGGGGTAATGCCAAAACATGGATGACCACCTTGGGTTTCACCTGTTGCAGTTTCCCCCAGAAGAACTCATGTGTTAAATGGGTATGGTGGAGGAATGACATTGGCTTCTGGGATGGTTCCCCACTATTCCCACTCTCCAGTCTCCTATGAGTTCTTCATACACCCTCCCGCCTCCCCATTCCCCTCCCCACTCCTCCAAGTATACTAGGGAGCCATCCCCCTATTACTCTGAGAATCATACAATTTGAAGTTATTGTTAGGTTAGCCGTCTGACCTACTGCTTCCCTATGTGTTCTAGCTACCACAGATGAGAGAAACCATTCGGCCCTTGAGTCTCTGAGATTGGGATACTTCACTTAGTATAATTCTTTCCATCTCCATCCATTTGATCTCAAAAGCCATAATATCGTCTTCTCTAATGGCCAAGTAGTATTCCACTGTATATATGTACCAGAGCTTTTGTATCTACTTGTGGAGTGATGGGCATCTGGGTTGGTTCCATAATCTAGCAATAGTAAATTGAGCTGCTATAAACATTGAGGAAGCCACATCACTATAATACACTGATTCTAACTCATTTGTGAAAATAGCCAGGAGTGGGATAGCTGGGTCGTAAGGTGGTTCCATCCTTAATTTTTTGAGGATTCTCCACACTGCTTTCCATAGTGGCTGAAGCAGTTTGCAGTCCCACCAGCAGTGCAACAGTGTTCCTCTTTTCCCACAGCCCCTCCAGCATCTGTCGTTGTTTGTATTCTTCATTTTTTCCACTCTAACAGGAGTGAGGTGGTATCTCATTGAAGTTTTGATTTTCATTTCCCTTATAGCTAATGATGTAGAGCATTTTCTCATATATTTGTGGGCTTTTTGGACTTGCACTGGAGAGAAGTTCCTTTTGAGTTCTTTAGCCCATTTATTGATTGGATTATTTGTGAGTTTGGAGTTTAGTTTCTTTAGTTCCCTGTATATTCTGGATATTAGCCCTCTGTCCGAGGTGTAGCGGGCAAATGTTTTCTCTCAGTCTGTAGGTTCTCTCTTGATGCTCTTGACTAGATCTTTAGCTGTGCATAAACTTTTTAGTTTAATTGCATCCCATTCATTTATTCTTGATTTTACAGCATGAGCCATGGGAGTTTTGTTAAGGAAGTAGCTGCCGACTCCTATATACTGTAGTGATGACCCTACTTCTTTTTCTAGTAAGTTTAAAGTTGTAGGCTTAATATCCAGGTCTTTGATCCATTTTGATTTAATTTTTGTGCAGGGTGAAAGATAAGGATCCAGCTTCAGTTGTCTACATATGGCTGTCCAGTTTGTCCAACTCCATTTGTTGAACAGGCTATCTTTCTTCCACACTGTACTTTTGCCCCCTTTATCAATATCAAATAGTTAAGGATATGGGGGTTTGTCTCAGGATCTTCTATTCTGTTCCACTGGTCTTCGGTTCTGTTTTGATACCAATACCATGCTGTTTTTGCTACTACGCCAGCCTGATTTTAAACTTGAAATTCCCTTGCCTCAGCCTCCTGAGTAGTAGGTATTACAAGCATGCACCAGTCACCACACCATGCTTGTGGATTTTCATTCTGCACACAGTGACAGGGCTGGCCTGAGCAAAATTGCCTGCCTTCCGTTTTCTATCACTTTTTTCCATATGTGTATATGTGTGTGTTTGTGTGTGTGTGTGTATATATGTATGCGTGTGTATATATGTGTGTTTATATATAGATATATATTTTATTTAAATGTATAATTTTATTATATATATGTATGTGTGTGTATATATATATATATATAATATAAGAGAGAGAGAGTTGTGTGTGTGTGTGTTAATTTTTTATTTTTTCATCTGGTTTTTGTTTTCCTGACACTTAGTTGTGTATGTGGTGCTGGGGATCCAATCCAGGTCCTCATGCATGCCAGGCAAGCACTCTACTGCTGAGCCACCTGTCTGGCACCCCTCCCCCATCTTTTTTTGCATAGCCTTTTTACATCCACTGAATGCTTAGTGTAGTCATGTTAGTTCCTGGATGAAAGGTTCCTTTAGACCAGTGAAATAATTGTCCTAATCCCTTTTCACCAGCTTTGTGTCTGCTGGCTAATCTAGGGTCAAAGCTCCAGTATGGTTCTGATCTGTATATGTTTAAGAAATACTTCATTGCCTCCTTGTGTGCTAGAACTTAAACATACAGAATAATAATGATGTGAAAAGGAATAGAAGAAAATTTGGATTTATTTTGAATTGTGGTCTTACTCTAAGTCATCTAGCTTCCTGCTCTTTGTAGTCTTATTTTGTCTTCTAGTTCCCGTCTAATTTCATTGCTATCATGATTAATTGTGAGTTCATTTCATTTTAGTAGACTTTCAATGATGAAAGTTTATGTTTAAAGCACTGTGACTTTTAAGCCCATTGGAATCACTGTTGATTTCATATTCTTCTGCTCTTAGAACATTTTAGGAGACAGATATCAAGTCAGTGGTACTTGTTCTTTTGTTGAGTATGCATTGGAAGGGATGCCAGGGGTGGAAGGGTGGGTAAAACACCTGCCGTGTCTTCTGTTTAACAATTATGCCCAGGCTGTAGAAAGCTGGACTGTTTCATTCGTAGTTTAGAATATGTCATTGAGGATTAAGATTATCCTTTTGGGTCATTTTCGTAATGACTGCACTAGCTATAGCCAGAGCAGAAATCTCTGTTAACTCCATATGTTCTGTGATATCACGTTAGAGGAGGATCAGGGCGCATTGAACTGTGGCTCTGGGCAGACCCTTGAGAACTGGCAGGAATGGCAGCGATAGCTGAGAAGAGCACTACCATTTTAAGTTTTTAGAGTAGTCAAGTGCCATAGTGAGAAGAGGAGGAGGAGGACTACATTTCCTGTGTTCCATTCTGGAATTTTTACTTAAGGTAGACACACATGTTTTCCTTCTTCTCCCACTGGAACTGGTCTTGTTAAAGATTTCCAAAGCTAATTTTGTCAGCATCCCAAATGGACTCCCCCACTACTCCCTCCTTCTCTGTCCTCTTCTTCCTTGACATTGAATGATCCATGAGGCCTGATGACTGTCCTAATTTGAGAATCCAATAGCTGTAAATTCTAACACAATACACCAACCAATCTGGCTTATTATTATTATTATTATTTTTAGAGAAATTGAGGGGGAGAGTGAGAAAAGGAGAATTTTATTTAAGTTTTCATTGCTCTGACACTTATTTGAATCTGGGTCCTTATGCATGCTGGGCAAGAACAATACTGCTGAGCCACTGCTCCAGCTCCTGGCACATTATTTTTGAATTAAAGTTTTGAACACTACTACTTCTCTTAAGGGAAAACCTATTCCCAGGAGGTTCCTGAATCCCACATGTAAGTAAACCTACAGCTGTTCTGCCTTCCTCCATCCTGCCTCACTGAGCAGAAGTAAAGAATGGGGTGAGTGGAGTCATTCAAGAACAACTAAAGTGACGGAAGAGAGATTAAATGTTCACTTAACCTGAGAAATAGATGCCGCTTCTTAGGATAGGGAATACGTACTCAGAGGCACTGATGAAGAAACTAGTAAAGGTGGTAAAACATGGAACAGGGGTGCAGAGCAAGTCAGCAGGGGTGGGACCAAGAATGCCAGAAGGGAGTGGAGTGTGTGTTTGCTTCTTCCTGAGAATCAGACGTGGAGGAAGAAAAGCTAGTTGTAGGGAGAGATTGGGGTGATAAGAAAAAATATTGACGATGGAGCTGTGGGGATGCAGCTCAGCGCTAAACTCCTGACCAGTGAGTGAGGTGCTAGATTTTGATTTCCAGAACTGAGGGGGAAATGAGAGTATTTGCGTTTAGTGTAATAATAGAAATAGTTGAAATGTGTTGAGTGCTTTTAGTGTCGTAGGCATTGTGTGAAGTACTCTACGTGCATTACGTTATGTAATTGGTAATAATCCTTTTCAGAACCATACTTCATAGAACAAAGCATATTTGTTCAGGATTGTACAGTAGAGAGTGATATAATCAAACTGTTGGTCTTTTGCAGGAGGATAAGAGACAAGGTTTCCTATTAGTTTGAGGGAGGTGGTGATGTGGTGGTGCTTGAGTTCATTTAGTAAGCCTTTATTGAATGTGTATTGGTCACAGGGCACTTTTCTGGCTCCTAGAACACAGGCAGGACTTGTTCTCTGAACTCAAGGAATTGACAATTTAGGGTGGAAGAGGCTAGGGACCCAGCCACATCTTATTTTTTATTTTGAGACAGGGTTTCACTGAGTTGCTTAGGTTCTCGCTAAGTTTCTGAGGCTGGCTTTGAACTTGCAATCCTCCTGCCTCAGCCTTCCAAGCCACTGGGATTACAGGTATGTGCCACTGTGCCCAGCCCAGTTATTAATAAAAGACTAATAAGAGAATTGCTGAACAGTAGTCAGTGGCCTGAATGTCAGGAGGAATTTTGGAAAGCTTTGTGTCACATTATTTCTGGCCAAATAAGTTGAACAACATCTAGCATTTGACAGGGTGAGGTTTTGATGAAATATCAAAGATCAAAGAATTCTAAGTGTTATTAAAGGTATCCTTTAATTTGAATACAATAAGAATACACTGGAGGGCTGGAGCAGTGGCTCAGCAGTTTCAGCACTTGCCTAGCATGCGTGATGCAGGATCAAACCCCAGCACCACATACACAACAAAGTGTCAGAGCAACAAAGGCCACATGAAAAACTAAATAAAATTGATTCTCTTTCTCTCTCTCTCTCTTAAAAAAAAAAAAAAAGAATACACTGGAAAATAATCTGGTATGTGAAATCATTACATTTCTGAAAGTCCCTGGTTCCCAACTTTGTAACAAAGTTTCTAGCCTTCATTTTATTTATATTTATTTGATCACATTTTTTATTTGTTGAATATGGACTTACAATTAGGAGGGAATCATTATCAAACAATCAAGAACAAATTTATAATGACAGAGCAAGCCAAGGCTGATACCATTCCATGGTTTCCCCATTTGGGTTCCACATAGTTCCATGTTTCCCTCTATTAACCCCACGAGTTAAATGGATTAAATGGATTTCTCATGGAAGCTGAAGATTGCCCTTGTGAGTTGATTCCCTGATACTCCCTCCCTCTGATCTCCTTGATAGCTTTCCTATTCTCTCCACCCTCCCTGCCCCCCTCCCTACGTCTCCCAGCATCCTAGGCAAGGTTCCCTGTTTGTGTAAAAATTCTATATGTTGAGGTTATTATTAGCTTAGCCATCTATTGTACTGTTTCCAATTGTATTTCAATGAGAGAAAACATTCAGCCCTTGAGTCTCTGAGTTTGGGATATTTCATTTAGCATAATTTTTTCCATCTCTATCCATTTGGCTGCAAATGCCATAATATTGTTTTCTCTATTAGCCAAGTATTATTCCATTGTATATATGTACCAAAGTTTTTGAATCCGCTCGTCAAGAGAGGGGCATCAGGGTTCCTTCCATAATCTAGCTATAGTAAATTGAGCTGCTATAAACATTGAAGAAGCTGTATCTCTGTAATACGCTGATTCAATCTCTTTTGGGAAAATACCCAGGAGTGGGATAGCTGGGTCATATGGTGGTTTCAGCTCTAATTTTTTGAGGAATCTGCACACTGCTTTCCAGAGTGGCTGTACCAGTTTGCAGTCCCACCAGCAACGTGACAGTGTTCCTCTTTTCCCATAGCCCCTCCAGCATCTGTCATTGTTCGTATTCTTCTTTTTTGTCACTCTGACTGGAGTGAGGTGGAATCTCTGGAGTTTTTATTTGCATTTTTCTTATTGCTGGTGATGAAGAGCATTTTCTCATATGTTTATGGGCTTTTTGGATTTCCTCCTTTGAGAACTTTCCTTTTAGGTCCGTAGCCCATTTATTGATTGGATTATTTGTGATTTTGGTGTTTAGTTTTTTTAGTTCTTTGTATATTCTGGATATTAGCCCTTTGAGGTGTAGCAAAGATTTTCTCCCATTCTGTAGGTTTTCTGTTGACACCGTTTACTAAATCTTTAGCTGTGCAAAAGCTTTTTAGTTTAATTGCATTCCATTCATTTATTCTTGACTTTAATGCTCGTGCCATGGGAGTCTTGTTAAGGAAGGCAGTGCGACCCCTATGTCATGTAGTATTGATTCTACTTCTTTTTCAAGCAATTGTAAAGTTGCTGGTTTAAGATCCAGCTCTTTGACCCATTTTGATTTATTAATTTTTGTGCAGGGTGAAAGGTAAGGATCCAATTTCAGGTGTCTACATGTGGCTGTCCAGTTTGTCCAATACCATTTGTTGAACAGGCTATCCTTCTTCCACACTATGTTTTTGCCCCCTTTATCAAATATCAGGTAGTTAAAGGTATGGGGGTTTATCTCAGAATCTTCTATTCTATTCCATTGATCTTCAATTTGGTTATGATAGAATACCATGCTGTTTTTATTACTATAGCCCTATAGTATAATTTCAGTTCAGGAATTGAGATACCCCCTGTTTCCTCCTCCTTGCTGAGTAATGTTTTGGCTATTCTGGGTCTTCTGTTATTCCATGTGAATTTTGTGTGTTGCTTTTTCTATATCCGTGAAGAATGACATTAGTATCTTGATGGGAATTGCATTGAATCTGTATAGGGCTTTGGGTAGAATGGCCATTTTGATTATATTGATTCTGCCTAACCATGAACATGGAATGTTTTTCCATCTACTCAGATCTTCTGCAATTTCTTTTTTTAAAGTTTGATAGTTTTCATTGTAGAGGTCCTTAACATCCTTTGTAAGATTGATGCCCAAGTATTTTATTTTTTTGGAGGAGGCGGCGAATGGGACAGATTTCCTGATTTCTTCTTCAGTGGACTTGTTGATGGATATAGGAAAGCTAATGATTTATTGGTGTTGATCTTATAGTCAGCCACTTTGCTGAAATTGCTTATTAGCTCTAGAAGTCTTCTGGTCCAGCTTATTGGGTCTTCTAGGTAGAAGATCATGTTATCGGCTAATAGAGACAACTTGACTTTCCCTTTTCCTATTCGAATTTCTATGATTTCCTTGTCTGATGGCTCTGGCAAGGGTTTCAAGGACTGTATTGAACAAGAGTGGGGAAAGTGGGCAGCCTTGTCTTGCTCCTGAATTCAGGGGAAATGCTTTCAGTCTTTCTCCATTGAGCCTGAGGTTGGCTGTGGGTCTGTCATAAATGGCTCTGACATAGTTAAAGTATCTTCTCTTGCTCCCTATCTTCTCCAGGGTTTTGAGCATAAAAAGGTGTTGAATTTTATCAAAGGCCTTTTCTGCGTCAATTTGAGATGATTATATGATTTTTATTTTTAATTCTGTTTAAGTGGTGAATTATATTTATTGATTTGCATATGTTGAACCAGCCGTGTTTTCCTGGAATGAAGCCCACTTGATCATGATCTTTTTAATGTACTTTTGGATCAGATTAGCTAGAATTTTATTAAGGATTTTTGCATCTATCTTCATCAGGGAAATTGGTCTGTAGTTTTTTTTCTTGATGTGTCTTTTTTTTTTTTTTTAAGAGAGAGAAGGACAGTGAGAGAAAGAGAAAAAAAAGAATCAATTTTTAGTTTTTCATGCTTCATTGTGTACTTGGTACTGGAGTGTGAACCCGCATTCTTGCACATGCCAGACAAACGTAACCGCTGAGACACCACTCCAGCCCCTTGATCACGTACTTTGATCTAAGCATTTCCTTTGAAAAGTAAGATGTGGCTCTTCATTGTCAGCATTGCCACAGATTGAAGCATGATGACATCCATGAGAAATCAGTTCTTAGAGCACTTATAGAATAGCTGTTATGCACTTAGTACAGCTGAACAAAGGAATTGACACCCAGGATTTAGTGGTCACATATGCCTCATTGTTACATGATGTTTTTTTATTAAAAGAATTTTTTCTTTTAAATAATATAGGGAAAAGTGTAGGTAGCTTCTTGCCTAGTCTAAAGGATGTAAGAAGTTTTCAGTTTCATTTTGAAATTATTCCTTGTTAGTTTTCACCTACTGATACCCCAATGCTGTAATTAAATGATGGGACCAGATATCTCAGTTTTACTTCATATTCAGTTGACAAGTCAGTCTTCAGATTCAAAGACTCACAATGAAATCAGATCTGATAGACAAGAAGACCTATCTGTTTTGATTAGTAAAGTCTGAAGTAGACAAATGCATGACTGGTTTGAAAGACCAGTGCCATACAAATAAACTCAAGTATAAAACTTAATACTGAATCTGAAATTGTGGACATTTTGGAGCCAGGGTTAGAAATCTCCCTGGTTTATTTATTTTCTGGTACTGGAGATTGAACACTGGACTGTTTTACCACTGAACAACATCCCAAGTTCTTTTTACTTTTTATTTTGAGACAGGGTCTTGTGAAATTGCTGAGGGTCTTGTTATGTTTCTGTGGTTGAACTCTAATATGCCTCTGTCTCCTGAGCTGCTGGGATTATAGGTGTGTGCCACCATGCCCAGCTTTCCTCGTATGCCTGGCAAGCACCATAACGGCTGGGCTGCTGCCCCAGCCACTCCCCTGTATTCTTGATGAGCTCCTTACAGATTTCCCCGAAGCTCCTATCTGGTGACTTAGAGATGGTGGAAACAGAACAGAAGCACAGGAACGTGACTGCTGGCCATGTTCCCCGGCCATTTAGGACTCCCCAGGGAGGGAGGGGGTGTGACAGCAGTCCTTCACACCTGTGAGGCCTTGAGGCCTGAGTGATAGGACCACTGAGTTAAACCCTGCATCAATACTCTGACTGCTTTTAGTATTTTCTGCTCAGTAAAATAATATTTTTAATGCGATTTAGAAAGTAATGTTTTTCTTACATTAAGGAACAATCTGTGGACTTGTTTTAAATTATTGGATGGTAAGTCTTCACAGATTGTATATCCATACTTTTTCATTGGTCTTAAAATCAGTGAGTATCATTTTATTCATTGTAGTCTTTTAAAAGCAAGAATGACATTTGATATTTATTGAATTAGTATAATATGCAAATAAATGTTGATGTATTAATTTAGTCATGTATTATTTCCAGTGTTGAATCGTGTGTATTGCATTCTGACCAAATGAAAATTTGGAGAATATTTTCATCTGAGCAGCTTTGATATGTTTTGGATTTTTTCCTTCTTCCTGACTGTAATTCATAGAAGCAAACGATTAAGTAGGCAGGTGAAGAGGAGGAAGTTACAAATAAAATAGGCACTTACATTTATTGTGTTTGCAAGGTTGTTTTTGAGGACAGCGAATGTTCCTTGAGACCTTGTTTCTTGCCTATTTTATAGAGCTCTGGCCTCTTAAAAGCACAGCTTTAATGACTTCTTGTGGGGCTCTTGGTTGATGTTAGCAGTGACTGCAGGGAAGAAAGAGGTCAGGTTTCACAAGGAGGCTGTGGACTTATAAAATCATACCTAACTGCTAGAAGCAAAATCCGCATTAGGAAATAAGCTGAGATTTGCATAAGGATACAGAAGTGGTTGGTGATTTAAATAAGTATGAAACATGAAATGTTGAAAATAGTTTAAAGGTAAGATTTCAGCAGGCTCAAACATTCATTGTGAAGGATATATTCTTTTAGTCAGTTTAATGCCCCACTTAAAAAAATGAGAACAGTGCTGAGAATGGCACTCAGTGGTAGAATACTTGCTTAGCATGTTCAAGGCTCTAAGTGTAATTTCCTAGCACCAGGGAGAAAAAAAAAAAACGACAAAGTAGAAAAATACTTCGAAACAAAATTTAAGACTAGCATGATATAGAGTAAATATTTCACTTGCATGCTTTTCTAAAGCTTCTAAGTTTTGATACAAGTTTTTATACAGTATTTTAAATATGAAAATGCTTTTATTGCAAGTGCTTTTTGTTGTAA
Source organism: Aplodontia rufa (assembly GCA_004027875.1). NCBI lineage: Eukaryota > Metazoa > Chordata > Mammalia > Rodentia > Aplodontiidae > Aplodontia > Aplodontia rufa. Next base: position 42,418 of record PVKS010016268.1, read on the forward strand.
TTTCCAGGTTCAAGGCCTTGGTTAGGGAGTGAACCAAGCATTTTTTTTCTTTTTTTCTTTTTCTTTTTTTTTTAAAGACAGAGGGACAGTGAGAGAGAGAGAAAATCCATTTTATTTATTTTTTTCATGTGGGTTTCATTGCTCTGACACTTCATTGTGTATGTGGTGCTGTGGTTAACTGCTGGGCCACCCTGAAGTAAGCATCTTGTAGATCATAGGTGACATCCACCCAAAGAGTTAAGAAGCTAAAAGGAGTAAAAGGGCAGATAAAAGTTAAGGATGAGAAATTTCAACAGGAAGTGGAGTACCAGTAAATAATTTATGCAAACTCTATATTCAAGCCGTGCCCCATAGACGAATATGTTTAATATCACTGCTTTTTCCTAATTATGCATTTTTTCCCTAGGAAATCTATAGGAAAAGAAAATTAAAACCACTACATACAGTCCAACTCCTAGAGATCCAAACTCAATTACCTGTCTTTTTTGTAATCTATCTTCTGGTATTGCATCATTGAAACAGTGGATTTTATCCTCTGCAAATAATTTATCTATACACATTTGAAGTAGGAAAATGATTGGTTTTTCTGCATTTTATATACCTTTATGTAAAAGCTACATGTTTCTGGCTTAGTAAAAAATAACAAAAAAATTAGATCTTAGAACACCTCTGCCTTTGTTAAGGCTTTAAAATTTATTTTTATAGTGTAAGGGTCACTGGCATCCTTTGACACTCTGTGATTCATTGTTTTGAATAAATGTTCAAAACAGGCGCATACACACACACAGATGCGCACACACACACACTGGTGCATTCAGGGGCTGGAGCTGTGGCTCAGGGGTTACGGTGCTTGCCTGGCATGCTCAAGGATGCAGGTTCGAGCCCCAGCACCACACACACAACGAATTGTTAAAGCAATGAAAACCAGATGAAAAACTAAAAATAAAATTGATTGTCTTAAAATTAAAAAAAAACTATTGCATTTATAATTCAAGCAGCACCTGAACACGTTCTAGCACTCACGTACTATGTGTATACACATAGCAAATGTATATAAGGCTGGGGATGTAGCTCAGGGATAGAGCACTTTCCTTGCTTATGTGCGGCTCTGGGTTTAATCCCTAGCACTATCCAAAAATAATTTAATGCTGTTCTTTAAATATGCTTAGAATGTATGATTACTATTATTATTAGTAGGAAGAGGAGGTGGAGGAAGAGGAGGAGGAGGGATTGAACCCAGGGCCACTTTACCACTGAGATACATCTGCAGCCATTTTTATTTTTTAAGTTTGAGACAGGGTCTCACTAAATTGCTTAGGGCCTCACTAATTGCTGAGGCTGACTTCTGACTTGGGATCCTCCTGCCTCAGCCTCCCTAATCACTGGGATTACAGACGTGTGCCATAGTGCCCTGACACAAAATATTATTATTATACTCTTTTTAAGGTTGAATAACTTTTTGAGGGCACACAGGTCATTAATGCAGAGCTGTTAATTCTAACACAGATTTATGAGTTTTAATATCTGCACTGCTACCTGCAAAATTATGCTACTGCATTGCCTCCTGTACACACTTAGATTATGCCATGTTCTGGGTTTTGTTCTTGATTTTTTTTAAATTAGCTGAAGATCAGGTTTTTACTTATCTTAAAAAGGAAGGAAAAAGAACACAAACCCTCCCTTACCTCAGTTTTCTATTGCCTTTACTTTTGTCATCAAAAAGTGAGAATAATTGCTTGGGTTAGGCCCTGGGTTCAGTTCCCAACACACACACACACACACACACTCACACTCACACTCACACTCACACTCTCTCACACGCGGGCGCATACACACA